>JANDKE010000850.1:0-19300 GCA_027627275.1 Coprinellus aureogranulatus | reverse complement strand
TGTGGAAATTGAGGTGGAGGATGATAANGTGGTGCTTGACTTTAACAACAGATGCGCACAGATAAGCATCGGGAACTCTAACGGACGAGGAGATTCGTACACTTTCTCCCGCCACTCGGTCGGACAAGCTCGACATATCCATCGAACCGAAGTCAACCTCTCCCAACTTCGGAGCGTCAGCCTGAACAGTATCGCCATAAGCACTGATGGTTCGCGACGGGCGAATGGCTTCGAAGTACCTTGGAAGGAGTGTAAATACCATCGTCAGAGACGCTTGGTACCCTCGCTGCTGCCCTCTTTTCTCTCTCCATGTCGTCCTGGCGGCGGCATTCCTCGCATTCGCAATGGGCGCGATGGAGAGGCAAAAGAACGTAGAAACACATCCCGATCATGAAGACGAGGCATGTGAGTTCAATAGTATTTTTGAGAATGGTGTGGACGTAAGGCATTTGCTCTGAGCGCTTGGTGTGGGCGAGGAGATGAGATATGTTGGCGTCAGACCCGGGAACCCAGGCTGGTTTATTCCATCAACACCCTTATAGGCAGGCTTCCAGGTACCTTCGCAAACAGAGGCTGACCTGGTCAACGGAAGAGCCTAGGTGCATAGCCAGCGACTCCCTGTGTTTTGAATTAGGCTGTCGTTCTATATTAGCTCGTCGGTAGTAGTCTAGTCGGTATGGTCATCAGTAGACGACGACAGTCTGCAACTGTTTACTGTCTTTTCTCCTTGACCTCAGAGCCTGGTTGAGCTCTGAACATCTCCCCTACTCGTCCAACTACCCTTCCAACTCCCACTCCCTCTCCTAGTAATACTCCCAAATCGACCGCGAGGAGACCAAGGACAGCGGCCATGAAACGCGGTGCGAAGACCTTCCATACCATCAAATGTCTTCGGAGGATAGCAGCACTGACGCTGGTACCGAGCAAGAGCGTCGCATAGTATGTCATGATAGACAAGCTGGCCAGCATGCTGTCCCTCTCGACTTGTGTTCCGACATTCTTTTGAGCTGCGTTGTCCTCGCCTTCCTTGGGTTCAGATCCCGGAAGTGACCCAAAATTGGGAGCCCTATTCCACAATCCGAGCAGAGGCGCAGCCAGAGCGAAGAGGAAGATCGGGCCAATAGAGTTGACGGACGACCGTGACTGCAGACCATGGGTAGGACACAGTGGACGACAGCATGAACGCTGCCTTCCACTGAATACTAGAGATCGTACTCTGATGTCCAGTACCATAGAACGCAAGGAGACCAAGCAATGCCAATGGGATAACGTCAGTGAACCTGAACGGTGTTCCATACTGACCGCCCTTGAGTGATGAGCCCGGTTCGAGCACAGCGGACGGAGTCGCAGCAGCGAACGCCCGTTCCATGGTCTCTACGTCCCGAACGCTGTCCAGGACCTCCAGGTGCGAAAGCAGGGCGATAGTAGCCAGGCTAAGGACCAACTGGGCGAGCAGTTGTGAGGTCGTGTAGACGATGGAGAGGGCGAGGGTCCAGAAGACGAGGTAGGGAGAGCCAAAGGCGTTGGCAAATCCGATCACTTGGACTTGCTTCGTGCCGTTGTCCTGTTTGACGGATACGTCCACGCAAAGGGGGACGATATACCACAGAGCACCACCGAGAAGCAGCACCCATCCGAAGTTAAACCTCGCAAGCCAGGTACGTGCAAAACGCAGTGTCCCATCCCATCCTTCACCAAGGGCGGATGTGGTGTCGGCCCATTCGAGGACCCAGTATGAAGCCGCTACGAGGGCGGAAGGCGCGAAGATAAGAGGGTAGTACACCTTCGCGATGCCTCTGTCTGACAACGAGATCTTGAGGAACCGGCGCACTGCAAGTGAAAGAGCGAATGCCGATGGTAAACCCAAGACAACGGCAGCGAGTGGAGGGGAAGTCTGGGAGGACGACGTGTAGAACGTGACGTGACAGTAAGGTTGCTGCTCTTCACGGCAAATCGTGCTAATCGACATCAGTCGCACGCATAACGCGTAAAGGATGGAGAACCCGACAATGCGATAGCGCAGGCGTGTAGTCTGGGCGGAGAAGCCTTTCATGGCGTAGGGAACGATGGAGGAGACGGCGAGGAAGGGGACAATTCGGTCTTCCCAGAACGTAAACGAGTTGGAGAAGAATGCGATGGCGTGTACAATGAGGACGATGGGGAGTGAGGGGAGGGAAGTTAGTGGTGGCGAACGGATGATCATAGTGGCGGAAGATGCGAACGCAGCGCCAAATGCGGCGTATTCAACGGTACTGTGACCCAAGATGACACCGAGGGTACCCGCTGAACTACCAGCTGCGGCTGCGTAGAGGCAGGGAGGAAGGTGGTTACGAAGCCAGGTGGGCCAGTCGGATTTTGCGGAGGAGATCCCCTTGAACAAAGCCCAGGAGGCGCAAAGCCCCATCCCCAGAACGACGAGGCCCATGGCCATCAACACGGGATTGAACTGAGCCCACATTGCCCTGCAAGCGGAGAGGGAGTGTCGGGTAAAGTTATTGAGGGCGACCAATCTGGCTTCTGAAGTCGCTTTATTGGCTGCCTTCCAGACTTCCTCAATCGAGCTCCACGCTTCGTCGAGCTCTCCACCAGATGGGGACGAACGATACGTCTGGAGGTATCGATGTATCTGGTCGGCGTTAAGCTGAAGCGCCTTCTCCAATTGTCCCTTTCGCGAGAAGAACTCTGGTATGATGGTCCCGAGGTTGTTGAAAGGTATGGGAAGCCCTAACAAGAGGGAAAGGGTTGGAAGGATGTCGATTTGCTGAATACCTCGATGAGGCTTGGAAGTGCCGGGGAAGGTCCTGTATTGCAGCAATCCTGAAGGGATGGGCTTCGAAGCAAGCGCGGGTCCTTTGCTGTAGACCCACATCGCCGCTGAGGTTTCCAAGATTCCATCTCCACCGTGGTCTCCTGACCGGTCCATTCCGTGATCTCCGAGCACAACGAGCAGTGTTTCTTCGTCCAACAGCTTGACTACCCGTTCCAACACGTCGTCCATCTGCTGCAGCTTTGCCTTCATACTTGGGTGGTCAGGCCCAACACGGTGACCAACGTGGTCGACTCCGAGGAAGTGGCCGACAAGAAAATCGAAAGGCTTGGAACGATCCTCGAGAAGCGGGAATAGGTGTGCAATAACGCCCTCGTCCACCGTGTGCAGGTCCTCCACGTTAAAAGAGTCGGATGGGAAGGTCATGTTGCGCTCAAAGCTGTCTGGAAATACGGACATCCAGGTGTCGTCTCCCATAAATGCAGACTACTTCAATGAGTACTCAGTTCCCGAATCTGAGGCGCCTACGCACCTTCCTTCCTGCCTTCCCCAACTGAACGATGATAGAATCCTCCGAAATCGACGATGCCCCCAGATTGTTCCCAATATCAATGAACGTAGGAAGAGATCCTGTCGTAATTCCTTTGATTCTTTGCAATGTCGTAGTTGGTGGATCGGCATAGGAATTGAAGATGAACGAGTGTTGCGGCCGCTGCTTCGTCAATCTTGCTGGTAGTGTCAAGACATTGTGGTGGTATGGTGAAGACGGTTCAGGTACATCTGGTGTCACAAAGTCGAATCGCAGCGAGTCTATTATGAGGACCATCGCTCTTTTGTGAGTCGAAAGGCTCGAAACTTGGGTAGAATCCGAGGACATGTTTGGGAGAGATAGTCTCATTAGCAGGAAACCCCTGGTAAACAGGTAGATCCCTGCTAAGTGAAGAGAAAAGACCCATAAGAGGGTCAGAAAACGCGCCTTCATCGTGTTTCCATGCGTAGGCTTGTGGAGGTTTCAATACAAGATTCAACTTTTGTAAACCCGTCTTGACGTGCTGGCTTAGAGGGTTTCCTAAGGTTAGGGTTTTGCCTAGCATCCTTGGGCTGGCTCTTGTTCTCAACCACCATCCTGCCGCCGTATTGGGATTTACAATGCTCTTAGCACTTCCAACAGAGGTTGTGGTAGAACTTCTGAGCTGGGTAGACGTACAATCTTTGCTGCGATGCCGAAGAGTAAGTCAGATATCACACAGCCAATTGTTGTCTGAATATCCCAGGTTTGCAGCGGTCTTCGCGACGCCATCGACAACGAGCCGAGCCTACAACTCTCTGTGGAGCTTACAAGGAGTGAACTCAGCTATACGACCGATAATGGGTTCTGTTCAGATGTAATCGAGCGGCTACGGCAACAGCGGAAGAACTGGCATGAGCTCGCATGGACGGGCAAGTACGAGCATCCCCTAACCGGCCCCTGCAATGCATACGAAATGGTGGACGGTTTATTTGTGAAGACGGACTCGGACGGCAAGATTATCATTCTGGAGTTGCCTACGACCAGAAATCCAATCTTCAAAGTGCTCATTGACGACCACATCGGGTTTCAACCGGGAGACTTTACTCTGGACGCGACGCAGGATCTCATCGTGTTCCTCAAGCTAGAGTCAGGGTGAGTTGTCGAGGAAGTGGTGCTCTCCATACTCAACGTTTGCAGGATGAACGTCTTTGATTCTGCCAAAAGGACTGCGTCGTTGCGCTTGCTCTCGATCTCGAGGTTGGAAGACCACCCGGAGGCGACCAAGTCCATCTTTTACTTTACCGTGACCGCCGATGCAGTCTGGGGCAATTCTATCCACCGGGCAGTGACCCAGATTGCAGGGGATGCGCTGGCGATATTCGTGTGCAGTGGGACAACTGTGCGGCTGCTGGTCTGGAACTGGAGAAACGGGAAATCAATCGGGGTGCGTCGGTTCTTTGATTCTGGCCGAACCATACTTACTCTTTCGTAGGATTCGGATTCGAACGGCAGCAGCCTTCCCGCTGGCACGCATTCCTTCACCTTCGTATCCCCAAGTCTCTTCTATGTGACCACGACCGCCGACGGCGCAGGGGAGATCGTCCTGTTTTCTATCGATACATCCGGCATGCAACCTGGCTTTACCCACGTCGCGTCCTTGAATCTGCCAAACCTCCAAGAAAACATCGTTCTCCATTCATTCGGGTGCCACACGGAGCAGTACAGAGCCAAAAGGTCAACGCGGACGGCACCGACGCTGTTGAGAAAGCAATTGCACTCGTTCACGTTGACCTACCTCGATGCGACGAACTTTACCCATTACGACTTTCGCATGCTCGCACCGGCGTCCCTCTTCCTTGACTATCATGAGTTGTACCTGAAGCTGGGTGCCGAGTCTCCCGTCATCGCAGCTTGGGACGATTGGGGCCCGTTCCATACCCGGTTCCAAGGGGCGGACACTGTCTACCACTGGTTGAGGTACTCATCCCATTGTCGATGACACTACTGAGGACTGACCTGTATTAGGTATATTCATGGACAGCGGCTAGTGATGCCCCTCGAAGGCAGGGACGTCGAAATTCAGGACTTCAATGTCATGGCACATTCTGAGAGTGTCCCACCGACTATCCTTCCCCGTGAATCCGTATTTGAAGATATGGTGGTGTCGAGGCTTCCCTACAGCGAATCGAAGAAGACGCTGGAGGAAGATTATCACGGACTTATGATTGATAACGACAGGATCGTTGCGCTTTCTGTGAGTCTGTCTTGCAAGTGACGAGTTCCAAGCTAATGCTGATGGTAGGTGGAGGACGCATTTGGAGCAGTGATAAACAAGGTTACGGTATTCACCTTCTGAGTTTCTCCTTCTTTCGGTTGTCCCGTCGTTTTTGTTTTTTTTTGTGTTATCTCTATCGGATTCAAAACGGCGCTTATATCGAGTCCTCCGATATCCAAATTGAAAGGAGTTAGACAATCTAATCATCGCTCATTAGCCTGCTCCGCCTACACCAGGTGGGATTTTACATGGCAGCTCTCTTATCTATGCACTCCTGTATCTGATGCACATGGTCCTTCGCACGAGACCTTGCCTTCTCAGACCACTTCTCTCCCACACAGGATCCGTTGACGTACAAGCGTCCTTCTTATTCTCTGGTATCGTATCTTCGACTCGCTCTTCCTTCCCTTCTCCCTTCTTCCTTTCCCTCCTTCCACCTAGAGGTTCTATATGTCAGCAGACGCCCACGAATCGTCGACGTCTAAGACGGAGGAAGATGTAACGAGTCGCGTCGACTCACGAAGCTGGAGGGAGATGAGGCAGAGTTGGCGAGGATGGGGTATAAGCAGGAGCTCAAGTTCAGTCACTAGCAGCGTCACTTTCCGCTTGGATGAAGACTAACCTATCGTTTCGAATGGTGTTCCACGATGCGTAGGAGAGATTTGAGTTTGATGCAGGTCCGTTCATCGCAGGCGCTTAAATGGCTTCGGCGAATTAATTGTCGACTTGCCCTTCTCTCATGCGACGCAGAACTTCGGTGTAGGTGCCCCCCCTAGACCCCTCGCCGGCGTTGTGCTCACTGAATACTTACCTCTGCCTGGCGATAGGTTTCTTTCTCTATTATTTCTGTTATCACCGGTATACCGTCCCTATTCCTCTATGGGCTGGTGAGTCCATTCAGCCCCTATCCATGCACTACGCGTATTCACTGACTCCCCATAGAATACTGGAGGCCCCGTAGTAATGGTGTGGGGATGGGTGGTCATTTGTGAGTCGTCTACTGTGTTAGGACTTCATGATAGCTCTCTGACTATCCCGTTAGCGTGCGCTACTATGCTCGTAGGGCTTGCTATGGCAGGTGGGTTGTTCTTCCTGCTGCAGGGTGAATATGCCCTAACATATCTCAGAAATTTGCAGGTCCGTCCCACTAGGGCGTGTATATTCGCGTTGGATAAGGTTGACCCTCTCTGTCCAGTGCGCACCCAACTTCAGGCGGCCCTTACTTCTGGGCCGCTATGCTTTCGAGGAAGAAGGACGCCGCCCTAGCTTCGTGGATCACTGGATGGTTCAATCTGCTTGGCCAAGTGGCCGTCACGACGGGAATTAGCTTTGCTTGTGCGAACTTCATCTCGACAGCGTGTACCCTTGGTACATCTTTCGAGCCCACTCCTGCGACCAACATCGGTACGCGAGCAGTTCCCATCCACATATCCTGAATCAAACTGTCCTAACTGCCTCTGCATCTCGTAGGCGTCTATGCTGCCGTGCTCTTCACGCAAGGCTTAACCAACACCTTCGGCGTTGAGATACTCCATTACTTGAACAACATTTCGATTTGGTGGCATGCAGTTGGGACGACGGCACTTGTCATAGCGATTTTGGCTAGAGCTCCAACCCATCAGAGTGCGAGCTGGGTTTTCCGGCAGTTCCTCGACGGTACAGGAGTAGAGGGTGTGGGATGGGGAGATAGGGCTAGTCATGCATATGTTGTGGTTATTGGGGTAGGTTTAATGCGCCTCCCGTACGTTCTGAATCGACGCTTACAATGCACTTTGCGTCCTACATAGATTCTAATGGCGCAAGTAAGTTGGCAGTGACACTTTGTCCAAAAGGCGACCATCGCTCACATGGAGAACTGTGCTTAGTACACTTTAACCGGTAGGTTAGCTGGACGCATTCATGTCATCGCAGTGAAAAGCTCACTCGTTTCACTCAGGCTTCGACGCTAGTGCTCATGTGTGTCGCTTTCCTATTTTCATCCTCGTCCCAAGTAACCCCTTCCGAATTAGATGACGGAAGAGACCCATAATGCTGCCATGTCCGGTAGCATTGGCATCATCATGGCCATTGGAGTGTCCGCTCTCCTGGGATGGTTCCTCATACTCGGGCTTCTCTTTTCCATTCAAGACCTGGATGGGACGTTGAGCTCGCCGACGGGCCAGCCTGTCACCCAGATATTCCTGGATACCGTAGGCGAGAAGGGTGCGATTGTGCTCATGGTAATCGTTATTGGTGCGATGTACTTCTGTGGGTGAGTGAGAGCCTCTATAACTTAAGAGTTTTCCGGGACTAGACGCGTTCGATGCAGCACCTTTTCTATCACTTCAAATTCGAGAATGATGTACGCGTTCGCGAGAGACGGTGGCATTCCTGGGCATCGTTTCTTCGGCCAGGTCAACAAAAGATGGAAATCGCCCATCCGCACAGGTACGCTCCAGTTAAAGTGACATGTTTGCAATGGGTCGAAGCTGACAGAGCGTCAAAGTCTGGTTAGCGTGCACGCTGAGTTTTATCCTCGGTCTTCCCAGCCTGGGAAGTAGTGTCGCGTTCTCCGCAGCGACCTCTATCGCCACCATCGGGCTATACATCTCCTATGGTGAGTCAATGATTTGGGCTTTGCGTTACTCGTCTCACCTAATTGGCAGGCATCCCGATTGCACTCCGCGTTATCTACCGAGACTCGTTCGTTCGCGGACCTTTCCATCTGCGCGCCTTCTCGTATCCCGTTGCGATTGCTGCCATCACCTGGATTGCATTCATCTCAATCGCATTCATTTTACCTCAAGTCAACGTGAGTACAAGGCTCCCTATATCGAACTTGGTTGTTGCTTCTGACCGAGGTGCTTTGTATTCCCCAGCCTGTCGACTCGCAAACGCTAAACTACTCGATCGTGGCCGTTGGCGTTGTTGTTATCTACAGCGTCGGCTTTTGGGTATTGAGTGCAAGAAAGTGGTTTACAGGGCCTGTACGGCAGATAGAAGGTGAGTTTGCTAAAAGAGGCTTCAAGATTGGAAGGAAGGAAACTGACTAGAGATCAATATTTAGCGGAGGCGCTTAGCGTCGACGTGATGGATCCCAGCCAGTCGGAGAAGTTTGCAGGCTTAAAGGATAAGTCGAACTCGCATACGGAGAGTGTTTAGGTAGAGTAAGAATACGCAGGCTCTCTAATCTTGCCCGGGTCGACTCGAGTCACTGGGCGATTCGGGATCGAAGGTTGCTCGGCAATTTCCGAATCGCCATCAATTCTGCCTGCCAGGTGGCAACGCTGGCAAGCGGCCTCGGATTCGCTCTTCTATTCAAACTTCGACAATCCACAGGCTTTCGAGTTGCACGAAACGCTATGTTGGAAGTAACCTTTTGGTAATGCACGCTTTCTGAGGCTATGCGGCTGCTGCCATTGTGTACAGAACCAGTACAAGGACGCCGCCATGTTACGAGTACTGTAGGTCCAGTGCTGTTCAAAGTGTTCTTTGTTACCTTGTCCGTATCCAGCTTCCAGGGCTCAGCTGCTTTGGGCGCCTAACAGCAACACGAGGCCGTTGCGAAGCTGTGGCATACATAAGCTCAAAGGCGGGGAGTTTGCCACACCCTACATCCATCTTCTTCCACCATGTCATCGATTGACTTTGGGGAGAAGATACACCCCACCGACCGTATCAGAGAGGTACTGAATGCTTATCCTTTTGGTACAACCGTCATCCGCGAGGTCTTAGCGAACAGCGACGACGCCCAAGCCTCCGAACAAGTGAGTCCGCTTCGCGTCTTATCGATGGACATCTAGCTCACATTACCACTCCATAGCGATTTGCGCTCGACTTCACACACCATCCCGACACAAAGATATGCGATCCAAGGATTGCTGATACTCAAGGACCTGCCCTGCTCGCCTACAACAATAGCTTCTTCAAGGACGAAGATTGGGATGCCATCCAGTTCATCGGCCACTCGTCAAAGGCGAAGAGTACTTCGTAAGTCTGAATCAGCCTCTGGTGTGTGTGGCATTAGGCTCATTGAGCAACAGTAAGATTGGAAAATTCGGACTGGGAATCAGGTCCTGCTATCATGTAAGTGATGCGGCAGGCATTATGCTTAGATCATCAAGCTCACTATTATCTTTAGGTGACCGATTACCTTCAGATCCTTTCCGGCCAAGATCTCTTGATCTTCGATCCTATGAAAACATTTACGGACGTCGGCGGAGTACGCTTTACGTTCAGCCCGGATACCATCGAAGGCATTCGTGATCACTTCACAGCCTTTTCCCACTTCCTTCCCGACGGATGGAATGGTGAGCGATTCGATGGAACGATTGTCCGTCTACCTCTCAGGACCAAGCCCGGACTACGGGAGAAAATCGTCTCCCCGAGCGACATCCAAGATCTCTTTTCCAACTTCATCAATCACGACCTCAACATATGCTTGCTTTTCGTCAACCACCTTCGCTCAAGGGGGTGTGAAGATCTAAAAAAAAGACCAGATGTCAAACTTTTTGGTTAAGGATTTTGGCCCACCCCTACCTCCCTCCCATGGGAACTACTTACTTGATATGGTAACTTTTGATCTGTGACATCACTTTTTTGACCTCTCCGATGCTCAATGCCTCTTCTAGACCTTGCAGATGTGTATCTTATGTACTTAGATAGCTCAATACAATCAATTGCATGTCTGGTCATTCATTGTTTGAAGGTTTCAAAGTCATTGTGTATCTGTGCAGACTGGTCAAAGCCAGCCAAAGGCACCTCTTGAACCAGAATTTGAACAAAATATGATGTTTCTGGGCCAATTAGACACTCTAATACCAACGCTAACTATGGTACAGTCAATCGCATACATATAGGGCTCCAAAACAGTGAGTTTAAGTACATGTCAAACTTTTTTTTTAACCCGGGCAGGACCCCCCCCCTCCCTACCCCTGGTCCGGGATTTTGATTCCCGCACCCCCTTGCCTTCGCTCTGTCAAATTCGACATCATCGACGCACAAAGGAATGTTCATCGCAGGGCAGAATGCAATGTTGAGCTGCAGGAGTATGGCAGTGGAACTCAGGGCGTTGATAAGAAGGTCATCCATCTCCAGTTCGGCGATACTATCACTCAGGAGCAATGGCTCATGGTTCATGACCACTACTCCACTCGAGAAGTGCTCATGATGCTCGAGTCGCAAGTTGGAACCTCCTCTCTGGAGAAGGTCCTGCAGGGAAGCAAGCTGTGTCCAGATGTAACAATTGCCCTTCCGTTGAGTCTTGAACAGCCGGCCGCGGACAAGCGCAATACTGGCCAGCTCTTCACATTCTTGCCTCTCCCAGTGAAGACGGGGTTCCCGGCCCACGTCCATGCTTTGTTCGCATTGGACTCATCCAGACAGCACCTATGCATGAACCGTGACAAGGGGACTATGCAAGGGTCTGAAAATCAGTGCGTATCACGTAACGTTACGAATGACATGCATGAAACTGACGACGGCTGTCCGTCTAGGATCTACGACGAATGGAACCGAGTTCTGTTCAAGACAGTGATACCCCACGCCTGGTCCCGACTTCTCGGGCTCGTCGCAGGGTCAGACATATCGCCAGCCACTCCTTTTCTCAGCCTGGCCGGATCCTCAAGCATTCTCCAGGGACGGGGAGAGCTCTTTCTGGTCGTCGTTCACCAGCGATGTCTTAGATATTGTCCTCGCTCAACAACTTGCTGTGTGGCCCCGCCACTGGGAGTGGCAATCTCACCCTCCAAGATGTGTTTCTCTTCTCTGATTCCGACATCGGGGTAGCGCGAGCCACTCGCAGGAGTTGGCAGTGAAAATATGTGGCCCTGTCCCCGGCTACCTCTTCAGTGCAGTGGTGGACGCTGCGTTGCCCTCGTTCCGGGACACGATCCTCGCTTCGATGATCAGTGCGTTGATGTGCGGGAATCATGTTACTTACCGGTATGTCTCCCTCCTTTCCTCTCGCTCCGCCTCTCTGGATTCCAGGGATAGATAGACGGATGCTGACGATTCGCGTGTAGGTTCGGAAAGGGTATGATGCCTGAGAGGTATAGGCTCGATATGAGCAGTATGGCGGTTATTATGGACCAGTATGCCAAGTACGTGTCTCTGTTCTACTCGTTCGCTGTTCGCTCTGCTCTTCGTTTTCGTTCTTCGAGCCCCGTACTTTCGGCAGCGCGGTGTCTTTCCGTCTCAGAACGACCCCGTGTATCGCCTTCATCCCCTTTCTTCGTATCTTCGTTTGGGCTTTAGTTTACCTTCATTTCTGCGACACTTCGTCCTGGCGTCTTTGCTTTTGTATCGAACCAGCTTTGAACTCCCGCTGACTTACTTCGTGTTACAGCCAACTCGCAGAGCAGTACGGACCTGAAGTTGCGAACAAGGTCCTCGAGAGGTCCAAGTCGAACTTGAACCTTGCGAGTGGGGGACGCTAAGCCGTTTACCTCCCTCTCTACTCTACTTGCCGTCACCCTCGCTCTTTGCTGGGGTGAGGACCTCGATCGACATCGAACGCGCCGAACCGCGAGGCGCTGTACCAACAAAACGCTAATTGACCGCTTTCTCTACCCGTCTCGCGCAGGGGTGGAGATGGATACTTACCTGGATGAATACCCCATACTCGAACTTACGCATCTTGTCGACTGCGTCGACGTCCACTCTCTTCTATCGCTTGCTCGCATTACTTACCTCGTCGTTCTTAGTACTAACTGTCGTTTCGCCTTTGCTTTATATATGGTATACCTGCTGGAATAGAATGGATTCTTTGAGATGACCTTTGCGTGAGTGCGAGAGCGAGTGGGCGAGGCGAGGGTGGGGCCGAGGAGGAGCATGTGCGGGATGTGACGGGCGGAGGAGCCAAGATGGATTGAGGTGAGTGTCTCGATTATCCGGTGAGGCACGCGAGTAGGCGCATGACACGATTTGCCAGCTCAGAGCCTGCTGAAGCCTTATCATCGAGCGTCTGCGTTTCACGTCGGGGAAATCGATGCAGCCTCCTCGCGTCGGACGCCTCTTCACGAACTAAGAATGCTTTTGCCAGTAGTTCGGTATGAGCGGCTGTTCGTCATGCCTTGCTGTGGAACAATGTTCACTACCCGCAGTCTCCGTGGGTCTGCGTTCAGCCTTCTCATTGCGCCTGCTTCATGCGAGGCGTTCTCCCTATCTTGTGGGCAAGAGAGCTGGATCGTTTTCGTGAGCCTGCCCGATTCCTCAAAGAAGGACTGGAAATGCGGCTGGTAGACTTGGGCTGTCTTTCGCCGGGTTATGGGGAGCACATCTCGCGATCCGATTCGTTGTGCGCGCTTAAGAACCAGGATGATGCGACGCTCATTCATGTCCTGGGACTCTCGCGATCGAACCGCGGTAAGATGGTCCGCCTCTCTAGAAACGTTCACTGAGTTCACTCTCGTTTAGAGGCGAAGGCGGGGTTGGAGCGGAGAGGGTTCTTTCGACTGGATATAAAGTTGACCTTTGGGTTAGGCGTGAACGGATTGGCATGGATAATGGCGCGCCGACTGCGAAGATCGGAGACCAGCTCCTCTGACGGTGCGACCCTGTCGGGATAGGTGATGCGACGCATTGCTCTTGGCCCATTAGTATGACCTTGGAATGTAATGGTGAGCTTGAGACGCGGGTCATTCTCTGTTCCTTTAGGAGAAGGGAGCAATGTAGCTGTCTCGCATGACCCATGGCCCAGGTTCTTGTCAGACGATTGTCTTCAAGTCCGTGTAGCCACTAGTAGCTGGGACACCAGAAGACTGGAAATCTATGGCGGACAATTGTGACTTTTATTATTTCCCCCACCTTTTTCGGTTTCCCCCACATATTTGACCATTTTGAGCCGAATTCCCCCTATATTGGCAGTTGCGAGTCAACCCCCACATTTCGCGTCAATCCCCCACATTTCGAGCGAGCCCCGCAACTTCGCGATTGTACCCCGCACCTTTGCGTGCCGTTCCCGCATCTTCTGTACATAGTAATTACTATAGAGACCAATGACAGAAGGTGTACCTATAGTCGCAACAAATTCGTCAAGACAGGTAGCAAATCGCGTTGTCCATATCAGAACATGACTCAGGGTTCTACCTTCACTTGATACCTTGTTTCCTGCCGCTTCTGAGATATGAAGGTCGTCTCTGAGTCTCGCTTGATCGCTCTGGAAGTACTACACCCTAGAGTGGCCCCTCTCCAGCGTTATACGCTATTACTGGCTAATGCATCATTCAACTCTCGCATATGAGTGTGCCTCTGGCGTCCCCGGCTGCAGGCATGAGCGAAGTTGACCGGTTGGCTCATCTCGACGTTGTGGCAATGGAGACGAGAGCATTTAAATGCAGCTTCAAGTTCCAATGATACTTTCGTTGCCCGAAGACCCTCTGTGATGCTCTCTTCTGTCTCGATATCATCGCCTTCACCTGGAGCCACGCCCGGACGCAGAGACTGTATTCCTGACATCACTCTACATTTCTGTTGCCAGTATGTACACCTCCCGTCATTAGTCTCTATAGTACTTACTGTGTACAGAAGATGCGGGAACGGCACGCAAAGGTGCGGGGTACAATCGCGAAGTTGCGGGGCTCGCTCGAAATGTGGGGGATTGACGCGAAATGTGGGGGTTGACTCGCAACTGCCAATATAGGGGGAATTCGGCTCAAAATGGTCAAATATGTGGGGGAAACCGAAAAAGGTGGGGGAAATAATAAAAGTCTATGGCGTACATTCGTGACATTTATTAATTCCCCCTCAATTTCCGATTTCCCTCATATTTTTGACTGATTTGAGATGAATCCCCTCTTTTTGCGAGACATCGACAAATCCCCACTTTGCGTGACAGTCCCTCAATTTTTGAGTGGACTCCTCAATTTGCGAGGCCGGCTCCGCAACTTTGGTTGACTCGGACCCTCACAGCTTTCGTTCAGTACCGCAACTGGTTAGCATGCCAGGCCGATCGAAGGTCAACTTGAATACCAACATGACAATACCTTCCAGTGAAAGACTTATCCTTGAGTCCAATGCAGAGTCGCAGTGCTTGTCGAGTCTGAGCTACTGAGCATACAGTCCAGGGCGCTTATATCATCAATGTGAAGACTCGTAGTACAAGAGCGTTCGGGCTCCAGCCATCGGTGCACGTAGCTCTGGTTATTGAATTGGGTCGTACGTAGGCGATATCGCGTGTATATGTGAATCCAAATCCGATGGTGGAGACACACCTGACTCGGATGAAGTCAATGCTACTGACTCAATGCCACTGACCCCTTGGACAGAGGCCACCTGTTCGTACTTACAGACGTACGCTCTTCACTCCATTTCAGACTTGCGCCTGGCATTTGGAATTGAATCTATTCGAGGTCTTGGTAGCCCAATGTATCCATTCAAGCCACCCCATGCCTCATGGCATAGTGCGACTTAACGCTGGTTTGGAGCACAGTGCCCTCCTTCCAGTGTCGCATTCGTGAACTGCGAAAGATGCGGGGGCCACCAAAGTTGTGGAGCGCGCATCGCAAATTGAGGAGCGCACTCAAAATTGAGGGACTCTCACGGAAAGTGGGGATTTGTCGACGTCTCGCAAAAAGAGGGGATTCGTCTCAAATCGGTCAAAAATATGAGGGAAATCGGAAATTGAGGGGTAATTAATAAATGTCACGAATGTACGCCATAAAAGTCACAATTGTCCGCCATAGAAATCCCACCCTCCCCCGCACCTGCACGCACGACCTGTGGTCTCGAATGGCACTTTGCCTTGCTACCTTATACGATCCCAGTATTTCCGCTTGTGCGCCCTCACAACCTACGAAACGTCCTTCAGCTTGAGAGGTAGAGCTCCGACGAAGGTTAGGGGCGAAGGTTGGATTCAATATCGGTTTTACATGGAAGAGGCCGGAAGTCACGTAACGAGCAAGAATGGCGACTACAATCGATACAGTATTCTAAAGCTATTTGGCTAAGGGCGTGGAAAAATGAATGCACACATTGTCTCTTCGCGATGTGAGCACCCGACGGAAGCGAAAGAAGTTGTAAGGATAATGAGCACGGTCTGGAAAGGGGTACCGACCACAAATGGACAAGATGATAGACGAAGGGAGGATGGCGGGTTTCACGTTTTGAACTAAATATTCTACAGAAGGTGCACGCGGTTTAAGGGATGCCGCATGTTCTATCATCCAAGCATGCTGGGATAGAAGTGATAGGACACACGAGAATCATTGTACATACTGTAGGATTCACGTCCAACCCACTGCCAATCTAACCGGATTGTGTCCGGCATCTATCCGTGAGGGTAACCGTCGTTAGCGGCTGGATGGAAGAGAACGACCACAGCGCTCACCTGCGGCTCGACTACGGCTAGCCATATATTCATTCCCTCCACACTATCACAAGCATACCAATACACTCGCTCCGTTGTTCCATCGCTTGGATGTGACGGTGACACATAGGACGCACCATGTCGACGACTTCTTGAGCGTCATATAGATGATTGGTTAGTTCGTGGACGAGATCTATGGCCCTCGCGCTGCAGTCACAGCATTTCCATCTCTCAGTCCGTAAGACTTCCCCTCGGTGCTTCCTACACACACTCTCCAGCAGCTCCTGCATTTGCTTCTTCGGTGGCTTCGGGTTGAATAGTGCCTGTCTCGCCTCTTCGCGGAATATAATTGGCTCAGGTTGAAGGTGGTCATTGCCGGTGATGTGGACAGTGTAGTGGAAGGGGAGCATGGGGACCATCTTGATATCTCGCGGGTGGGGGTTGATGAAAGTTTGATGAGGATTAGAGCAACGAAAGCGACTGGAAATGGAGGGATGATAGGAGTATCGCTGTCTCGGAGGGCTCCAACAGTCTCTCCGTCTCGGATAGATATCTTAGTCACTGGTATGGCTCCACAAGTTCTCTAGCGACTCCGGTAGACCTCTTGGCGTTGTTTTATGGGCCATGGCAAGTCTCTGTGAATGGCCTCAGCTATGTAGTTTTAACACCTGGGCGTCTCAGCACCTTAGTTCCATCGCCTTGGCAGCGCGTGACTGGGAAGCTTCGATTTTGCCCAGAGCGAAAGAGCACGGTCGACCTTTGTCTTGCGCAATGCCTTCACCAGGTATTGCGCCGATTACGGATGTGCGTTGTGAGGATGCAACTACGAATGCTTTATAGCCTACTAACGCCTAAAGTTGACAGATGAGAAGATCATCGAATTCGATGTATGTGGGGAGATTGAATTGAGCGCCGTGATCTTGCGTTCATCTCACTTCAACCGGGGACATGGGGACATCTCCCAGAACGAGAATTTCTGACAGCGTCCCGCCACGCTTTCGGTCAGCCCACCTCGCTTTGGGTGTTCCCCGTTAATCGTTTCTTTAGAGCCGGTCGATGTCCAGCCCAGCTGAAGACCATCCTGTCATCGGCTGTGTCGTCTCTACAGCTCAGTGCCTTCTGATCCCAGATGATTGGAGGCGGAACGTCACATCCGGGTAAACCTTCTCTGCTCCGCACTTCCACATACCCCTTCATGGACATGAGTTTCGCACATCGATGGTCGTGATGTTTAATATCCGTTGACTTGGAACTTCTGGGAGATGGTTCTTTCATTTTCCTTAGTCGCTTTCTGAATCATCGGTGTGTGTTCTATCGATCCAGCGTCTTTCTTTCTCACTGATTTCATTTAACACGGGACGGACATTTTGGCGCCATGCAGCATACTTACAACAAATTGCGTGTCTCCCCCACCCACAGTTCCTGGACTTCTTCTACCCGGACGGCGACCTCGTTCATCTCATCCATACCCCAGACCCTCTATGTCAGCCCTCTCGGTTCGGCAGTCGAGGTCTCCCGCCCAAAACCTGTCCTCAAGCAAACCCAGCTTGCCATATCCCAAATACGAAAACAGTAGGGCCGTTGTCAATACCACGCCTTCGAACTGGGAAATAGCTAGTGAGAAGCACTCCTACCGTCTTCGGACAGCGCCAAGCTCCGTATTTGCAGTGGAGGATACGGACGACGAAGGACCCCACAAGTACTGCCCCGCACTTTTGAAACAGTCCCGCACTCGGGATGAAGTTGGTCCAAAGCCCACTCCGATCGTCGCCTCACCAACTGGGCACATGGACGAGCGTACCGGCTCCAGAGTACCGCCATTGGATTCCCCTCTGACTCGCGAGGAGCCACGTTTTGAGACTTTCAACGGCCTTGGTAGGATATCTTCCTTGCATCCTGGCACTACGATTCGTGGTCCCCGTCCCAAGACATTGAGAGGTAGGGAGTACGGGCAGGCCGAAAAGACGCGACACGAAGTGCCTCCAATTGGAATCTGTGGTGATCGCAAGGGGGTGGTTGTTTTTGAAGCCAGGTCCCGACTTACACCAAGTGCACCTATAGGGACGGGGAAGAATGGAGATGGTCAGAAAGTTGGACCAAAGGAGGTCTTGAAGCCCAAGCTCGCTACACTGTCAACTCTAGTCCTTTCTCCCGATCCCGCCGCATTCGTTACACCTCTCGAGTGTTCGTACCCTCGTCCCCATTCCCCTTCTGTCACTACGCATAAGCCGATGATTGTCGGGGGGAATAACTCTGCTGATCCACTCACGGAGACCAAGATCACCAGCACCGCTCCACGTCCACCCCCAAGGCATCCAAGACGTGCTCACCGTGTTCCACCTCCTCTTGTCCTTTTCCCCCTTCCTTCTACAAAGAACTTTAAAACGGAAATCAGTCTCACTCCAACGTCAGGCTCGTCTTTCCAGTACCAGTTTCAACCACCACCTACTCCACTCTCACCGGCTCTCTCTATCATGTCCTCCACGTCCGGGTCGTCCACATTCTCAACTATCTCTGGAGTTATGGTTAATCATCCGAAAGCAAAGCGGAAAGGTCTCAGCGAGAAGGAGTTGAGGAGGAGACGCTTCCTCAAGCTAACGAAGACGCTCGGCGAGGATGTACCCCCTGAGCTCGTTCAGGTGAAGGTACCCGTACCGAGGGGCTCCAGGGCCGCCGGCTTTGCAAGCTCCATGGGCAAGGGAGCAAAGAGCGACCATGTTTTCGGAATTGTGAAGTTGGGGCAGAGGAAGAAGAACGAGAGGGATAGTTTCTGCGGGCGAGGAACGTCTGGGTCCCGGAACAGCATCGTTTTGTCCCCCCTTCTCCATTCCAATTCCCCTCCGATTCCGGGTACCAACGCCAACACATATGACCAGCCACTATCGCCCATGTCACCACTCTCCCCAATTTCGCCGATGCTTTTTCGAACTCCCTCTCCCAACGTCCTGTGCAACTATCCATTGTTTCATCCGAGTGATAAGGCGAATCTACCCGGACCTTCGTTATCGAACTCAAGTAGCTGCATGCCCAGGACCGCCACATCGGTTCCCTCGCCAGGGATTCAGGGAAACGTAGCGCAAATAGCAACACCCGATCTTATGAAACACCCATTCCGGGTTAGTGTCGAAGACGAATCTCCCAGCTCGATGGATGCTTGTTTCGACGGTGCTCAAGGCGATCGGGACTCGACCCACTTCATTCAAAATCCCTGGATGCGCGACTCACTTGACCTGGACATTGCCTTTGATATACCTCTCTTCAACTGCGGGCCGCATGCAGGTACCTTTAAGGCGAGCCAAATGCGCCACCACCGACGAAGCGGCACTCTGGGTGCCAGACCAACTAGGCGGACCAGCATCGTCCATCGTCTCCCAGATGACTTGCTTTACGGTAATAATCCCAGCCCCTTGTCTGATGTGGGGTCCAGTGCGATCGGAGGTTTACACTCGTGATTCGGGCTGC
>JANDKE010000085.1:0-40572 GCA_027627275.1 Coprinellus aureogranulatus | reverse complement strand
ATGGGCGATTCGTGGTCACGATAGACCGAGGCAAAGGACGGAACAGGAGAAATCTAACGTGAAGTACACAGCCATACGCAAGTGATACATGGTCAAAGGAGATAGAGAAGGCGGAGTGTATCGCAGGGGAATGGAAAAAGGGAGCATGCACCGACTAGTGCGGACTCCGCGGAGTGAAACCAAGAATGAGATGTCCAAGAATAACAAGAAATGAGATAGAAGTAAATTGGAGCTCTTGCTGTGTGCACTCGAAATGCCTTAATCGTCGTCATAGTAGACCATCCCTCCTCTCTGCCCTCGTCGAGGTCCCTGATAATCTGGCGTTCGACAAGGTTAATCAGTAACGGTCGCAGAGCACCACCAATGAAAGGATAAGCTTACAGGAGCTCGTGTCGCGAACTGGACTAAGCCCAGCCGCGCTCGCCAGGTTCAGGTACCCTCCTGGCTTCACGATACCAGACTTCGAAGCGGCGCTTGCAACATACCACTTGGAGCGGCAGTAGACGCAGGTGAGCTCTTTTCCGGACCTCTGAGAGGTTTGCTTCCCTATTGCAAACCGGTTCAGAACCAAGAACGTCCATGGACGCCACACTAGAGCGAAAATGGGACTTACACTGAGCAAAGCACCCGCTATGCAACGCATTACCACACTCCTCGCAGAACGCCAACTTAGCCTCGGCGACCTTGAACATCGACTCATAACAGATCGGACAGTCGTCTTCCTCCTGCGGCATACGCTTCTTCGATGATGGTTCAGCGACAGGGGTGGCGTTGGCTTTACCCGTTGCTCGAGCGTAGGCTTCCTGTACGCGTCTGTTGGTGACTGCGTTGGGGGCCGCGGGGGCGTTGGCAAAGATCTCCTCGAGTTCGGATGTGAGCAGAGCTTTTTGGTACCACATATGGGAGGTGGTTGGGACTTGAAGGACTTTGGTCATGATGAAGAGGATGTGCTTGCAGTGATTGCCCTTGCGAGCATCAGGGCCTGAACAAAAGATGAGCATGCGAGAACAGAAAGAGCCGGTGATTACGCACAATCGCATTTGGGGAGTTTGTCGACCATCACCGTGTAGATGTTCCCCGTCGAACCTAATACGCTGAACTCCTCCCTCAGTTCGCCATCGTTCCTTCTACGGTCCACCATGAAAAACCTGAATGTATTGATCAGGCTCGCTACGTCGGAACCAGGAAGAAACGTACGTCTGGGTCCTGACTCTCTCCAACCTCTCCATGATATTCTGCGGGCAATGCTTCTTAAACATCGCCTGCCTCTTTTCTGGAACAGGGGCATTCGGATCCTTCTTCTTCCTTCCTCTCTTCGCAGGCACAGAAAGCTGAGAAGAGCTCGGGATAGCAGCAGCATAGGCCAAAGATGAAGACGGCCCAGCCTCATCCTGAGCGTACATTGAGGGGAAAGGCATTGGCATTGGTGGTAATTCAACTGCCTTTGTCGGTGACGCTTTTGCCCTCCGCTTTGTTGTTGGGGTCTTGGGTATTGGTGCGGGCTCAGGCTCAGGTGCGTTGTCTAGCCATTCCGTAGGCAATGCGCGTCTTGCTCGCTTAGTCGGCGAGGAAGTTTCAACGTCGATGGGGGGTTGAGAAGACGGTCCTGCTGACGCCTGCGATGAGCTTGGGTTCACTGTGACCCATTCATTTCCGCGTTTTCTCTTCAAGACCATATTTGAAACCCGGGTCAGGCGATTAGAGGTAGAAAGAGAGACGGTGATCGTGGTGTAAGAACAAAGGAAAGTCCAATCCCTGATTCCCTGCGCGTGCTTGAGTTCAATTTGGTACTGTTTGCTCGTCCTTCCCGATTGAGATAGCAGCCCCTGCCCTCATTCAAGTTTGCCTTTGTCTTCAACGTTTTTCCCAAACCTTCACCATGTCCTCGAACAACTCCAGCATTGACGTCCTTTCCCCGGAGCTACTGGAGAAGGTCTTTCTGGAATGCGTACCATATCCCACTAGCGACAATCCTGGCCCATCCGTATCGCGCAATCACCCAGCAGTCGTCCTCAGCCACGTGTGCCATGAATGGCGGACGCTCTCTCTCAACAATCCCATGCTCTGGTCCCGTATGCATATCCGATTGCCAAGCTCTTCAGACATTCCTGAGCATAAAGATTGGTGCAATGCAATGGGAGGTTTGGCAAGTGTCATTGAAATATGGATCGAGCGGTCAGCACTGTGTCTGATCACAGTTGTACTCGACCTCCAAGCATCCAGATTCGAACTCGGAGGTAGAAGCTGGATTACGCAAGTTTCTGCACATGACGATTATGTGTGTATTCCTCGATCCATCTTTAAGAGCTCCAAGAGGTGGAAAGAGCTCAGCATCAACATCGATTGTGACGGCTCTTGGGGTCCTTTGGCCGCCGTCTTGGACGTATGCAAGGAGCATCCTTCCCCGGCCTACAGCTTCCCAAATCTAGAGGCCCTATCGATTCAAATTACCGTGAGCAGCGCAGTCGCCGTCATCCTTCACGGTCTGTCGTCTTCGCTCATGCAAACTGCCCTCTTCTCCGCGCCATCCTTGCGTCGTCTATCCACCAAAGGGCGCTGCAAGATCAGGCACTCAAGATCGCTCAAAGAATGGGGCCGAGGGTGTAGTCTGCTGACAGAACTCTGCATTGACCCACCCAATGACATTGACGGCTCTAGGCCGGGACTCTTCGGTCCCTCGGACGCGTTGCGTCTCCTTGAAGCCATTCCAAGCCTCACCAGGGCATCTTTCGGTCTGCAGGCTTTCGGGGAAGCCGGGCTCGCTATCGCCACTCCGACTCAAGTAATCGCCCCACACCTGGTTTCCCTCTCTCTTCATGGGGTACCCATGGGCTCCGGATTCGCCAGGACCCTCGTCCTTCCCTCGCTTTCGCACCTGGCCCTCCTATTTTATCCTTGGATCGGGCGTAATAGCCGCGGCACGCTCCTCACCTCTCCGACGAAACGGTATGCAAATGGGATCCGCGAGTTTCTCAGCATTTTCGGAAGGCAGCTGAAGGGCCTCGCCCTCAATCCAGCTCCACTCACGTCTGCATCTCTCAGCTCCTGTCTAGACTTTCTTGACAGTGAGAAGCTGGAGACACTGAGCTTCGTTCCTAACCATTTCCCGGCCCAACAACGTCAGGCGGTGTATGGGTTTGACACGGATGCGGTCGACGTCAGAATGGACGCACTGAATTGTACCGCCCTCGCGTACATCGGCGAGCCGTCGGTCTTTCCCAATCTGAAGCGCTTCGAGATGAACGTGTACAACGCGAGTAGGGATGATGCTTGCAGTAGGGCGCTCCTAGAGGTAATCGCGTCGCGCAGGGGCGGGGTGGAGGATGTAAACAGGGGAGAGCATGGTGCGGCGGAGCTAGGTCCAGGGGACAATGCTCCGAATGCCGACGATTTTGTGACTTCGAGCCTGACGCATGGCCTCCAAAAAAGCCAACTCCAGGATGTCCACCTCGTCTTCTCGACATATAGTACAGTCGATATCGTCAAGGAGCTAACGGACAAAGGGGTGGATCTGGGGTTCAATTTGCGTCTTGATTATCCTGATATCATTCGAGCTGATTGGCAAGGAACCAGCTGCTAGCCGTCCTATGTAACATAGTCTTTCTGTTTTGTACTACAGATGCGTGGCAACTTCAAGTTGTGCATCACCCAAAATTCCAGTCTAATGGGGCGAATAACGATGAGATCCACTGTACTGGGTACCCAAACATGCTATAAACATGGCAAGGCAGTCGGGCATCACGGTGATTTCTTCCTTGCCACAGAACCACCATCACGTTCACTTATAAGCTTTCTCCTGGGTGCACGCCCGTTTCGCCTCTGCTACTAGTATGGAAGCCCACCAGGAGGAACTTGCTCCCAGACAATGGGCTTACGACTTTCCTACCGAGCTATGGACATCGGAGGTCATCAAAGCTCTTGATCCTGTGGATGTGCTGTATCTCTGCCAGGTATTCACGATGGATGTTTAAAGAGACTCGAAGGCGCGAACTGACACATCCTCTGCAGACATGTCGTTCACTGCGGCGTATCTTTAACCGCGTATCCATCTGGCAGAATATCTTTCGGTCGGTTTGTGACTCCTACGGGCTGTTCGTGCCATCGTATCATCCCGTCGAAGATATGGACATCAGCGAACTCCAGCGTGTGTCACTAGGCCCGTATCGCTGGATCCGCGCTGTCCGGCGCAGGGCTGTACCTATGCAAGAGGTTCACCAAGCGATACCATTGTCTGTGAAGGAATCAAGCAACGAACTCTGGCCAAAGTGGATGGCCGTAAATCTCGTGCCTGGGGGCAGATACCTAGTCATGATCAACGGCAGCCGATTGCAGCGTCAACTGGAAGTGTGGGACCTAGGGATCCCGGGGTGCGGTCCACAGCCACAACCTATTCTGCTGGATAGCGCGGACATTGACCCACACTCCAACGAGTATGATCTTTTCCAGTGCGGGCATGGGCAGTCGCTGAGAATTGTGACTTCTCAGAGGATGGACGATGCTGACGTTCGTGTGTAAGTCTTTTCAGCGCCACATATGAGTACGGTTTTCATTGATGTCGTAGGGTTCGAGTTTTCTCCATCGTACCCCATGGTACGGCACCGAAACTCGAAGAATTGGTTTCGCCGTTCCGCTTCATGGATGACATTGTGACACAACAGTCATTCCACGCTCGACGGGTGCTCTTCAGGATTTCGGATTGCTCTCTTCTCCTGTGGAACTTCGATACAGGGACTTACACCCAGTGGAGTTTCAAACTACCGTACTTGAGCTATATCGATGTGAGTGCCACCTCCGTAGAATCACTACTAGTTGTCATCAGCTCACTTCTCAATCTGCCAGGAAATCTTCCTCACAACCTACCACGCAATTCTACTTGGGGATCGGGAAGTGTCTGTTTGGAGGAATCACCACCCTCGAAGCACGCTCTCAGCCTGTGCCGAACCAGGTNGTAGACATTGCGCCGGACTCAGAGCTTCTCGTGGAGATTCAGCCAGACTATCAGATANTGNACCCNGAAGCAATGGCANATGGGTTGAGAAATCTGCTCATCCAATNCACCGCTCGCCTTGGCACTCAGNCTTCCCTGACCTTTGATATTTTTGGAGACGGACGGACGTCTCTTTCCTTCCGACGCTATACTCTNACAGAANTCCCATGCGGCCACCTCGATCTTCGGCTGATCTCGCGGGGGGACCGCCTGGGTGACATTCTCACTCGNTTTCACATTCTCAGCGGAGATANTCCNTGTCTGGAACTGAAGAAGGGTNTNCNCCTTGGAGAAGGGAATGACANNGAGGGGGAGGGAGAGGNTGAAGGCGAAGGCGCAGNGGGTGATCTACCTGACGAGGCTGAGTNNTCNTTTCTGTATGATGTGCAACCCAGCCCTNACGATGAACAAGGTGGCCGTGTTTCGGTGACCTCTCTACTGCCTGGTAGGNCCCTTTGGACATCATGTGCTGCCTCTGGCCGCTGCGTATACACGAAATATGACCGCATAACNTCTTCTTACCCAACCTACATAGTAGATCACCTGTAGGATGTACTGTTAGAAGTGATCTTTAACTGCTAAATTGTTGTGAAGCNGAGCGAGCGAAGATCATTGATTTTGGTATTTTGACGCCATCANCCCCTGTCTGGGAGTCCAACATCCAGCGCTAGGGCGCCCAATATGCCCTTGACTTCCAACCATCATCATCCACGCTAATCCGCGTTCTCGAGACCATTCCAAACGGCGCATCCTCCAGGACGGTAAGCTCATCTATGAGAAGCTAACTTTCATTCCCTGAATCTCCACAGATGACACAGCTGGCGCAAATGTTCACCCCTTTCGAAACGTTGCCGGAGGATATCCTTCGGGAGATCTTCATGCATTGTCTGCCCACAGGCCACAATATGACCGTCTCGCCGAAGGACGCACCAGTACTCCTAACACACGTATGCCTCCGATGGAGAGCAGTTGCGTTCTCAACCCCGTATCTCTGGTCCTCAATCCACATTCCACTTCCAGGGACCCGGTATCAGGATCTCTTCGCCAAACGATGGATTGCTCGCTCTGGATCTCTGCCCCTCTCCGTATCGTTCAGCTCTGTTCACCCACGCTTTGGGGATACTATTCAATATCTGGCACCCTTGTTCTCCTTGATTCAGCCGGTTTCGACTAGACTGAGGAACATCTCATTCACGTTGCGCGGGAACAGCGATGACATTATCACTTTCATGGAGGACCAGTACTGGACGAAACGCTTCAACCCCGTGCAGCAGGTGTCGAAGGTTGCTGTCCACATTGACGTCTTCGACCCATATAATCGCGAGCATTTTTCCAAGCTCCTCCCTAGCCTCGGAATACATCTGAACAGCCGTCTTACCGAGTTGCACCTGTCGATGAACTTCCACATCCTGAACCTGCCGGATTGTTTCGATCGGGCTATTCCTTGGAGAAATATCAAAGTGTTGGACCTTCAAACTCGGAATCTCTTTCGTTCACTCCCCAACCTCATCAGGAACGGCGTGCTCCTCCGTATCCTCAGCCGTTGCTTCAACGTCACCCAACTAAAAGTGTTCGCGGGCGGAGCTTTGAGGGTTCCCAGCAACAACGAGGCTATTCCAGACATGGTTGTTAACGCCAAACTGCGTCACGCCACCCTATTCTTCCTCGATCTCACCAACCATGACGACTACGAGTTCATTTCGAGATGCGACTGGCCTGCCCTCACCTCTCTCCACCTAGGCTCAAAAGCTCAGTCAGACGCGCCCGAGCGAATCCGGATCCTCGGCAAGGTCAAAGATAAGTTCGGGCAGAAGTTGACCTCGTTGAGGATAACCTATTCCTCCATGGGCCGACGCGAGCACCTCCTCCAGTTCCTGGCCGAACTTCCATCGCTCATTCAGCTGCACGTGGAGGATGGGGTGATACAAGGGGGAATCGGAGACACTATCGATCACGGTGCACCGGGGACGGAGGACGAGGTGATAGAGTCACTTACCCCAGGACTGAAGGAAGGATACGGGTGTCCCGATCTTCAATACTTGCGATGGGATGGGCATACTGCTTTTTCAGACAAATCGGTGATAAACCTGCTCCTTCAGAGAGCTGAATCGCAAGCGCCTTTGAAGCAGGTCGTCATGAGCTTCGACAGGGGGGCGCAGGAGGATGTCGTGACTGCCTGCTCGAGACTATTGGCGGATGGACTCCGCATCAACCTGGCGTACAATGTGCCCCAGCGTAGGGAGTGGAGGCTCTCGGGTGTGTCTCGAGATCTTCCAGTGGAAGAGGACCCTCTGCGCCTAGGGTGGGACATCAGCTAGATCGGGGAAGATTTTGAGCAAAACTTCATCTCAGTCCGCCATCCATTCATCCCATCCCGCTTACTATTCACTCGAGTCACTCCCGAACGCGTTACCGAATCCGTCTCCGCAGCCAGGCCCCAAAGGCTAAGCTCTCAACATTTAGACTATCATTCCCTCGATCCCATCAAACTTCTGACGCCGATATCGATATAAGGGCGACAAGATTTCCCTTCTGAACTACAAACCGTATGGTGAGCAGCCCAGACGTTCCGTTCTTTTTCACATGGCGTTGAACCTGGCCAAGCTCGATATGAAGCCAAAATCGCCATTTACAAGCCTTTTGTACACCAATCACGCTCCGACAGAACAAGAACGCACTCTCATTCGGGAGTACCTTAGTGATTGGGAAGGGCAGATCGCTCAGCTCGAGAGAAGCGAGCGGACTATGTCTGACTCGATACCGCCACAGGGTCGGCCATTGAAGGAGCTTTTGGAGATCGTCGCAGCACATCGCGCCCTGCTCGCTCCCTCACGCCGAGTACCAGACGATATACTACGCGAAATATTCCTACAATGCTTACCCACCAACCACAACGCTACGATCTCGGCAAGGGATCCACCGCTGCTTGTGAGGCAGGTGTGCAGTCGCTGGCGTGCCATCGCATTGTCGACGCCCCGACTTTGGTCAACGATACACATTCCATTGCCGATATCGTCTGCATCTCAGAGATCGTTAGCGGAAGGGTGGATCGGACTGTCGGGTGCCTTGCCGCTGTCAATATCCTTCAGCTCAGTGGAGCAGGAAGCGACGCTCCCACACTTATCGCCCTGGTATGACCAGCTGAGCTCGATCGGAGACCGTCTTCGCAGTCTCGAGCTCACCCTGCAGGCCGATACGGAGGAGGAGCTTGCGTCGTTCAACGACAGCCAGCGATCGGCCGGTTTCAATCCTCTCTCGCATGTAGCGAGGGCAGCCATCCATCTCGAAATCGGGAACTACTCGTTCATGCTCGACGCCAGAGGCGTATTCAACAGCCTTGCTCTGCATGAGAGCACCCGTCTGCAAGAACTCGAGTTTACCTGCAACTTCCACATCCTTACCTTCCCCGACTGTTCAACCAACCCGCAGTTCTGGGCGAATCTGAAGACGTTAGACCTCCAGACACGAAACATCAATCGGCCTTGCAAAGTGGTTGGTTCGCAATGGAGTTCTTTTCAACATCCTCGGCCAGTGCTGCAATCTAGTGTCGTTGAAAGCGTTTGCCGCAGGGACCCTGCTACCACCCCAGGCACAGGCTCAAGGGCCTCTCGATCCCGTAGTGAATGAGAAGCTCCGGCACGTATCCCTGGCGCTGCTCAATCTCTCTCAGCTATCCACCGTCGAGCTGCTTGCGTACTGCGATTGGCCCTCGCTCACGTCGTTACACCTGGCATCATTGGGTGAAAATGATAGGCTGGAGGAGCGCAGCTATGTCCTGGAGAAATTGGCGACGAAGTATGGGCGGGTGTTGACCTCATTGAGGTTTTCCTTCCGATCCTTACCTCCAAGCCATCTTAGAGAGGTTCTGTCCCTTCTCCCAAATCTCATTCAGTTGCATATCGACGACGGAACCACACGAGGGTGGTATGCCACTGCCCACGGTTGCAGTGTCGATGAGGCGAATGACGACGATGACGATGACGACGACGACGAAAAGGGGGAGGAAGGGGGCAACGACGATGTGCTTGAATCGCTCACGCCCAAGGAATGCAGCACAGCAGCGCAATACTCTTGTCATTTCTTGCAGTACCTTCAGTGGGAAGGTCACACTCCGTTCTCAGACGGCGCTGTCAAGAATTTACTCCTTGCGCGAGCATCGCTTTTGCATTCGTCGATTCGAATGAAGCAGCTCGTCATCCACTTTGATAGATGCATGCAAGAGGATATTCGCTGCGCTTGCGCACCCCTCGTAGAGGATGGGCTGAAACTTCGACTATCGTATCGCACGCCTGATGATTTGAAGGAGGGAGACATTTCTAACGAGTATCGGGATCTTTACATACGAGAAGACCCTCTTGTCTTTGGTTGGGAGTAGGATATGGGCATTAGAGTGGTCTTTATAATTATAGTTACCCTGTCTGCTCTTGACTACTAGTAGTGTATCAGTCTCCCGAGCAGCCCACGACACTTCCGAACCCACAAAGTTATAAATAATCCAACACAATTGTGCGAGAGTCTCCTGTTGCCGGATCTTGCTTGGTGTAGATGAAACGGCCAGATGCTACGCACGACGCCCGGAGTGTCGTGCCAGGCTCAAGGGCGGTGACCACAATATCTCCTCCCTGCGCATTGATGTCAATATTATGGCTGGTCTTCGCGTTGTACAAGTATGTGCGCCGTGTGGGTTTGCCTTCTTCATCACGAGGGTTTCGCGTGCCTCCTCTAAGCTCCAGGTACGGAGTATCAGCGATCATAAAGTAGAAGAGGGTGGATGAATCCTCAGGGAAGTAACCACCAGAGGAGTGCTGAACCGTGGCAACTTGGCACTCCTCGTCGACAGACAGGGTGTACCGACGGAATAACAGGGAAGACTTCGATACTTGGTCTAGAAGCTCGAAGGCGAGTAAGGGTGGAAAACAGCCCCCGGGATACGGGATGAATTGTCCCCGCAACCTACTGGCGTCGTTGAGGGGGTCACCTGGGTATGCAATGTCATACTTTGGGAGTAGCATCCGCAACGCCGCAGGTAAAGGGTTAAGGGGGCGTTCTGGCACTGGGCGAGAGTGTCTTTCGAGATCTGAAATGCGCCAGATGGACACTCTTGTCTGCCTTAGGAGAACTACATAATCCGCTGTTAATGTCACATTCTGAGATACTTAGATCAGTGGTCCGGGCCCTGTGATTCATCCAACGAATACTCACGTCGTCTTCTCCGGGGACAACCCACTCGGTGAATAAAGAACTTCGAAAATTCCAAAGAGTATAGAAACGGTATTGCCTGAAGAGCACACGATCGATGTGGAAGTATTGCTCCATTGGCGTAGGAAGGTGCGAAGGGAGTAGCTGTAAGGTCGCCAGCTCGAGAAATGCAGGGGACTCATGCGAAGGTGTGATCGAAAAAATTCGACATCTGGAGTGCATGAATCCCATCGTAAACGTGAGAGTGCTACTGCTGCAAGACGGGTACGTACACATTGATACTGTCCTCGGCCTTGTGGAACATAGCTACTTTCAAGGATTCCCCGTCAGGCAGAACATGCAGTTTGTACGTGTCCGACCTAGGATAGACAGGAGTGCCGGCTAGCGGTATTGCGTCCGAATTTGCTGGCCTGGGACGGCGTCCAGGTACCCCTAAGTCCCATAACTCCAACATAAGGACGCCTTCCCTGTTGCTCACCATTGCGAGATACCTGCCTCCGGGCACGAGAGAAAGGGCCATCCAGTGAATCCGGAGTTCCATCCTGTCCGCCGTTTCCGGCAGAGCGACCGCGCGATCGATGTCGTGGAAAGGTACGGCTTTGTCTTGAACGAGGCACTCCCAGCGGCAGGGTCCCATGGAGGCACGTTGAAGCAAGAGGTGGCGACGATTCAGATCTCAGAATGAATGATGGAAATCAATTCTGGTTCGGGGAGTTCCGCAAGGGCGGCAGACGAAAGGCACTCCTCGGCTTGCGTCCAAGGCTATCAATTGCCCAAGCATGCCGATGTCCTGCCGCCGAGGTCAAGCAGGGAGATATCGAGGGTGAGAGGGGTGTAGGATAGTGATTAGTTGAATTACGAGGCTGTACTTTAGGTGTCAGGCATATCAGTAAGAGTCTGGTGGACGAGAATGTAAAGGAGCCTCGAGTGCGATATTAAAGGAGGGTAGATCCGGAGGTCGAGTAATGGGAGGAGGAATGCGAATTCTACGAGGAGAGAGGTTGCGCTCGTCGAATTCCAGGGGGGTGGACGGGGCAAATAGAGGCGTCGATCCTCTCGCTGCTCTATCAAGGTGCGTATCTCCCTTGTTTACTCTCGGGAATATTTCATTGCTTCCTCCTCTTCGAGCGAGATTGCTGTCTTTGCAAGGAGGTCCCGCATAGCAGTGTCAGTTTCCGTGCGNCCATCGGGATGGGAATCGTCAAGGTGCTTGCGCATACATATCTTTACAATCTGAAAGGAATAGAACTAGATACTGCGATCAGGACATGTCTTTCTAGAGATTCAATGGAACATACCTCCGAATGTCTCTTTACAGCTTCTGCTCTCCTGGTGCTTTGTTAGGGACACGAACGTGATCCCATCGTGACCGAGCTTAACCCACTTCTTGCATCTGGGGCAGCAAATCTTGTAGTCGCCATTTCGAGAGTCGCCAGTAGTTGCAACCCAGGAAGGTACTGATGTCGAGGTGGAGACGAATTGTACATTGGAAAAGGAAGGGCTGGCGTATGGTACACTACTCGGTACAAGGTTATGTCTCCATGAGTGCAAAATTGGGCGAGGAGCGGGAGCGTCTGGATAAACGACGCGCTAAAACGCGAGGTGGTTGGTTGGTGGTGACAGCAATTAACAGGATCTCACGACACGACGCGCTCCTGAAGATCAACGGCACTGAACCGGCGGTCAGCTCTTTTCGCCTACCGACAGCCATCACTATTTCCTTATTTAGGGGGAGTCCCCCTCCCCTCTCCCTCCATCATTTCTTCCAAGATCCGAATCGCCGCCACCTCTTGCGTTGAAGCTGCCTGACGCCCATATCCTCGACAGGAAACGAAGTCATGAACAACCCATACGCATTGCAGACTGAACGGAGGATGCCTCGCCAGATGCGAAGATCATAGAGGACTGATCGCAATATCCGACATGTCTGTAAGTACTCGTCAGCACAAAGCTCATCGTGAATCTGAATCACCTGCACCTGGCTCAGGGATATCACATCAATCGGGTAGAGGTCCGGAACGATATATGACAACCACAGCTCTGCAGGCAGAAATCGATCGCACTGCTTCGAGTCAACGGAGCCCACATCAGTAGATTAGGGGAAATATTATGAGCGCTTGGAAGGGTACGAAATCGGTTGTGAAAAGCCGCGAGCGTCGTGATCATGATGGCAGATTGTGGGTCGTCTTGTAAGCGCTCGTCTGGCCTTACGAGGGCGGCTCGTCTTCATCAGCATGATGGCATCTCGTCAGACGGCGCAATCATATATTGTATCATACCTTGGTATCGGGATTGTGGTAGGTCGTGACCAGGCATGAGCATTATGCTAGCGCGTAGCGAGCTGTGATGCTGGGCCTGTGTCGTGAGGTATCCCCAGCCTCACAGGTATCACAAACCAGGATCAGCATGAGACGTGCTCACCGGGCCATATCTCACATCCATTTGTTTCTACTATTCATCCCAGCTCACTACAGCTCACTCGCGGTTGGCAGTGCAGGTGGGCAATAGATGATATAGTGTACGTAAAATAGGATACATTTGGGCAAGGATAGAGTAGAGATAAATAGGAATAGATATAAGAAAAGGCATACAAAAGCCGGTGGGCAACAGGCTAGTTACGGGCTTGGAGAGCGGCGCGCTGCTGGGCCAGCCGATCCCGACCACTTGGCGCTGACTTGCTACTAATGCGAGAATGTGATGCACCGGGGAACACTTGCCTGGGGGAGAGAAGCATCAGCATGGGCATAAGATATGGAAGGAGAGAGACTTACTTATTCCACCAATCCAAGAGTTCCCGAACGAGTTTCTTTGAGTCGTCCTCTTCAGGGGAGAGGAAGTCAACGATCTCGTAGTACACGTCCCTATAAACCAAGCCCTCCGACTCCTCACACCACTGAGCGGCATTGCTGAGAGCAAAAAGAAGCTAAGAGGAAAAAGCATGAGCGAGGTGGATGGTGGGCAGGGCTAGCTAACGTACCTGCACTGCGGCGTAGGCGATGGAGCGAGGTGTTACCCGGCTCGTCATATTCAATTGAACGGCGACGCATCGCCCCTTCGACGTTCGAGACTTCTTCTTCGGCGGCGCGACGTTCTCATCGTTCTCCGCGAGAGCATCGATGTCTTGTGCTGAGCTGGGGACGTGAATATGTGTCGGTAAACCTGCAGCACATTAGTAGACGAAGACATGAAGGGAAAAGATACTACATACCTTGACAAGGAGCATGCTCCGAAGGTACCCTTCTTGAAGCTTCGCCGAATCGCCAGTATAGCCCGCATAGAGGGCACGGGCAAACATGGAGAGCTCATGGCCTGGCTCGCAGGAACGAACCTTCTCGCGGACCCTAAGATCGAAGATCAGCATCGATTTCCAATAAGACAGCGGGGACGAACTCGAGATCATTCCAGTTGATGTCGATAGGGCAGAGAAGCTTGCCACACAGGTCATGCTGCAAGCCCCGTCCCTCTCGACTGGTGGTCTTGAGAGGGGTGTGAGAGATGGAAGGGTCAGACCATTCATTCAACCAGTTGCCGACTGCAGTCTTGAGCTTCGAGATGTCGTCGCTCTGGGCATTGCTGCAGCCCCGCGACGTCTACGAACGGTTAGCCAACAGTGGTCAAGTCAGCCACGATAAGACTTACGGCGCTGTACATTTCGTTGACGACCTCCGAGTCGCCATTGATAACTCGTTTGAAGTTGGTGATAACGGAGGGAACAAGGCGAAGAGATTCAGACGCGCGTTTGTTGCTATTTATGATGAAAAAAGTGAGTCACGTGCGGGGCTGATGCGGGCGATGGCAAACAAACGCACTCCCTCAGACGCGCCTTCTCTTGAGTCACGTACAAGCGCAGCTCCTCGTCCTCATCGTCGTCGGCGACGAACGGGAGCTCCTTTGGCTCCTTGACGTGCGCTTCGTGCTGGTCCGCCATGACAACCAACTCCGACAGGCTCGTAAAGGGGTCGATCAGCCTTGGAATTCCCCGGCCCATGGTAATATATGAGGGAGTTCGCCCACTGTCGCGTCCAGAGAGTAAGCTATTGCCTTTGACGCGTGAATGAGGCGTTACTTACTCTTTTCGCTTCCTCTTCGCGCTTTCTGCATCCATCATCCTCTTGTACTTCGCGGCCATTTCGCGCAATTCCTCGATATTGTCGCTGGTAGGGCTGGTCTCACGCGTAGCACGCTCGACTCAGACCCTCGAGTTGGACTGGAGGGGGGAAGGGAAGATGAAGAGCGAGCCATGGATGAAGATGGTAGAGATGCGGGTTGGCAGGAAAGACGCGACGCGACGCACTAAATAGGTATGCCGGCATCTACCATGATCCCGTCACTCGCTTAAGCTCACTTTTCGCCGTTTTCCAAAGTTTGAATATTTGTTTTACAGTAATAATTACATCAGCCATTCGTTTCCATTCCCCACCATGGGCAGCCACCCCTGCGGCAACGGGTGCCCATCGTCGTTCCAGAGGAAGAGTACACTCACTACCCATCGAAAGAAATGCGCGGTCTGGCTCGGACTCCAATCTGCAGCCTCTAGCCGACACTCAGCAGCAGCAGTCCCAAGCTCGAGCACGAACCTTGGGGTAGCAAGGTCTTGGCGAGATATCGAGGAGAGAACGTGGGCAGCAGATGAGTCCCCACTGAGCAAGCGCAGGAAGATAGCGGCGGACAAAGAGCTCGCGCCTGAACAAGCGCCCGCGGTGCCAGTGAGTGATGGGTTCTCAGCCTTCTTCCGTTCTATCGGACACTCAACGTTGCACATAGGATCCCGCTGTAAACCATGCTCCCTCCGCGGAACCACTGCCTTCGGCCATGGATTCCTATTCCCCTTCGTTGTCGACACTAGATCTTGCACCGCCCATGGATATTAGCTTAGACGCTGGGGCTCATTCAAGTACATCGGGGTCCGGTGAGCAAGCCCAACCCGAACCTCAAGTTCCAACCATCCGTATTCCGCCCATTCGCATTCGCATACCTCAGTATATCCGGGACATGCTCCCTGAACCTGTCCCCACCCTCCCACCACCAATCCGTCGTGTAATCCTCAACGTTCGTGACGAGTTGAAGACGGCTAAGAACGCAATCGGTTTATGGCGCGAGTACCTGTACCGTCCAACCTTCGATCCGGACTCTTTCGTGCCGCCCAAGGATCTAGCAAAAGCAGCATGGGTTCATGAGACCTCTACTTAGACGAAACTGGGGGGGACGATGACGAGGAGGAAATACACATCCTCCCAAACCCGACATGGGCTGCTCTGATGGAATGGAAGCTCACTGGTAGCCAAATGAAGTCAGACGCCGAAGTGGATCGCCTCGCCAAGATACTTCAGCAGGACGACTTCAAAACAAAAGAGCTGAAAGGCTTTTCATCGCAGAAAGCTGCACGTCTGATTGACAAAGGTGATGAGAAATCGCCGCTTCTCAACCACTTCAAGGAAGTCCCCGTCCCAATCGAGGTGCCATCTGGTGATGCCCGTGTTCCCTCCAAGACGTTTGAGGTCCCTGGCCTTCACTATCGACCACTCCTTTCCTTGCTCAAAGCTGCCTTCGCCAATCCTCTTGCTGCTCAGTACCACTTCTCGCCATTCAAGTTATTCCACACCTCTCCACTTGACCAAAAGACTCGGCGAGTTCACTCAGAGGTGTACGACTCGGACGCATTCATTCAAGAACACGAGGCGCTCCAGAAGTCCAAGGTAACCCCTCCCGACGATCCGAACTGTAAACGCGAGAAGGTCATCGCAGCAATGATGTTTTGGTCAGACTCGACACACTTGGCCAATTTTGGCACTGCTAAACTCTGGCCCATTTACATGTTCCTCGGCAATTTAACCAAATACGTGCGGGCTCTTCCAAACTCGGGTGCCTGTCAACACGTTGCCTATATCCCTTCCCTTTCCGATGCATTCCAAGATGAACTCGGCAAATGGCATGCACACTTTTCCCTCAAGCCGAGTCACCGCAAGGATCTCCTCACCCACTGCCGCCGAGAACTCATGCATGGCGTATGGCGTATACTATTCGACGATGACTTCGTTCATGCGTACAAGTATGGAATTGTGATTAAATGTTTGGATGGAATTGAGCGGCGGGTATTCCCCCGAGTATTCTCGTACTCGGCGGACTACCCGGAAAAGTATGTCTGCCGTGTTCAAATAGTGTCCCGGAGTTACTGAATTGCCTTCCTAGGGTCCTTCTGGCAACGATCCGTGACAAGGGCTTGTGTCTTTGCCCCCGGTGTCTCGTCTCGAAAGATAAGGTCGAGTTCATGGGACGTGTTCGTGACCTACAGCTCCGTGTATCCCATGCGCGTGAATACCTTTGGGATAAGGTCAAGAAAGCACGGGACTACATCTACAAGAAGGGGCGCGGAATCAAAAGCACGTTCGTAGAGGCACAGCTCAAAGAAACCTCGTCCGTGCCAACTGTGGTAAGCACCTTCAAACTTGGCGAGATAGCTACCGTGACTGACAAGGCTATTTCCAGAACGCGTTTGTGGAGAGGCTTGGCAGAGACTTTCCACTATCCCGGATGATGGTTCCGGACTTCCTGCATGAGTTTGAACTCGGAGTATGGAAGTCACTATTCACGCATCTTGTACGCATCCTCTATGCGGCTAAGCCTGACGGCAGTTTAGTTCTAGAGCTCGATCGACGGTACGATGCGCCTTCCGGGTCCTGTTGGGAACTACATTTACCCCTTTTCAGTTTTCGCCAGATCCCTACTTTTGGAACGGACACTATTCGACGCTTTGCAGAGAATACGTCGGAGATGAAGAAACTCGCTGCTCGAGACTTTGAAGATATACTACAGGTATTCACATGTTCGCTCTGGACTTGACAATGGTCGTAACTGACCACCCTTATCCACTCGGTGCAGTGCTGCATTCCTGCATTCGACGGTCTTCTCCCCAACAATCTGGACGAAAATGGGCGGGTCATCCCTGGAAAAGAGGACGAAAATCGGATGCTGTTGAAGCTATTGTATCGGACGGCTGAGCTTCATGCGTTCGCCAAGTTACGCATCCACACCGATGGTATTGGCGAGGCTAACGGCACCCTCGACCATCTCGAAGAAGTGACTTCAGAATTTGGAAAACTGATACGCCAATTCCGGGATAAAATGGCGGAAAAGTACAATACTGTTGAACTCCCTTCCGAGGCTGCTCGTCGGGCTCGCCAAGCGACACGCCAAGATGCTGGAGGTGCTACGAGAGCACCTCCTCCAGAGCAAGTTTCAACTCGGACACGGCGAAAGCAGAAGGCGCTGAATCTCGCAACGTACAAGTTTCACAGCATCGGAGACTATGCAGCTTTCATCCGATTATTTGGGGGCACTGACTCCATTTCGACGCAAGTTGTAAGTGCCTTCATTTGTTTTCTGTTTCCGATTATCATCTACTTGCACAGGGCGAACTGGCTCATCGTCTCGTCAAACGGCTGTACACGATGACAAACAAACAGTCAGTCGCAATGCAGATTGGGCGAAGGGTCCGTCGCATTGAGCGCGCCCGGCTTGCGCGTGAGCGTCGCTTGCAGCAAGAGAAATTGAAGTATGTTGTCCATCGAAAGGCCCGGCGTCCGCGTCGCCGTGCTGCAGGTCTCGAGGAAGATGAAGATGCACTCCGGGAAATGCGAGACTTCCACTGTACCATCTCCCACCGAGAAGATCGTCCACTGGATCTATTTAACCTGGTCAAGGAGCATCGTGATGACCCCGCATATAAGGTGTGTTTACAGTGCATTCTCCCTTCCAAGTTAGACTAATTGTGCTTGTGGAAGAACTTCATCCCGAAATTAAAGGCACACCTCCTTGCCCGCCGCCTCAATCGGCCGTTTGACGGCGATGCCCATGACGACTTCTCAGACGAGGACAGGAATACGATTCGGTTCTACAACAACAGGATCTACCAGGTAGCAACCTGCCAGGTGAACTACACCACATACGACAACCGCCGCGACTACGACACCATTAATTCCACCAGCCACCCGGACGTCATGGTTCTCTCACAGGAAGATAACCGTGATGCAAAGCCTTTCTGGTATGCAAGAGTTCTCGGTGTGTATCATGCCAAGGTGTCGACCACACATCCCCGAGCCGCGAGACAGAACACGGAACGGATGTATTTCCTCTTCGTACGGTGGCTTGGTGCGGAACCATCTTACTCTTTCGGTTTCCGCCGTGCTCGTCTTCCAAAAGTCGGGTTTGTTCAGCATGTGGAGGAGTATGACAACTTTGCCTTCGGGTTTCTTGACCCCGAGCAGATCCTGCGCGGAGTCCATCTCATTCCGGACTTCAATGGATCCCGTACAACTGAACTGCTTCCTTACAAGTCACCGGTGGCACGGCAGGTGGACCAGTCAGGCGAAGATGATGATTGGGCGAACTACTACGTCAACGTGTAAGCGGTTATCGCTTTTCTGGATAACACCGTGATAGCTCACATATCTTATCTTGCAGGTTTGCAGACAGAGATATGGTGATGCGTCACTATGGCGGGGGTGTTGGTCATCACGAGCAGATCCAAAGGCAGTATGAGATGGAGACTGAGGGCTTATCGGACGATGAGGAAGAGGAGGAGCCGGAACCAGCGGCAACTGTCCCCTCATCCACTGCCACTGTTGCAGAAGCACTCGATGGCGATGAGGGCTCGGACATAGAAGACGAGGAAGGATACCCTGAGGATGACGACGACGATGTCAGCGTCGCCTCAGGGAATGTGACAGATGCAGGTGGTAGTGAGTCAGAGACCGACGACGACGACGGGGACAACATCGGAAATGGATATGCATCGGACTATTGAGTAATTAGATCGATTTCATTAATATAAACAACCGCAAGCATCTAGGTATAGCTGGTCGCCGGGTACTAAATGGCATTTTTCACCTGGACATAGCATAGAATTCGTATCCGGCGCAGAGCTCAAAGAGAACGAGATGGGCGCAAGGCAGGTGGCGTATGTGCCCAGACCTACGCATCACCTTCACAAGTGCACACCAGCCAACTGAAACCTGATATGACTATCACAAGGGATCGTGATGTACCTATAACCCTTGGCTATGCTCACATTCCTATCATAACTCTTGCAGGACGTTCACGATCGGATGGTGAGACTCGCGTCGGTCTGGTAAGCGCTCGCGAACACTTTTGATGTGGGCGTCTGCTGGTGGTCAACTCGCGAGTGATGAAACCTTCTATCAGATTTCCCTTAATTTACTGATGCATGAGAGTTACCTCACGGTGGGATAGGATGTGGGATGGAAGTGCCGTTATGACGGGGCTGAATCAAGACCCATCGCGGCGCACACCACTGGGTTGGGGCAAGTGTGGTCTTATTTGTCGCTTGTTTGGGCGCCTAAATTAGGCCAGAATTGAGCGACTTTTGTGCTCAACCTTCGCCTCGATAGGTATTGTAGTATGACACTACTAACGTGAACCCAGCCTCGAGATACTGTCGGAGGTGACCGCGAGTACAGAAATACGTACAACGCCAACCTCCAGTGTGAAATTCAATATCATAATCGCGAAGTTGTCAACAGGATACCGCGCTCCAACACGAACTCATCTAATTTCTGCTGCTCTTCCAGGTAAAATTGGGAGCCCAAGAGATTCAAAGCTTTAAGACCTTCAGATTGGGTAGGTATGAACCTGAGCGCCACCTCTGGAACAGGTTTTCCTCAAAAGTGACCCAGTTCAGTGTCAGCTCCCGAAGCGAGGAGGCAGCGTGTATCGCGTTGAAGAGAGTGTTGTGCCACTCAAAGTCTACGTTCGCCAGCTCAAGCGACAGCAGGGTTGGCTGTCCGGGTGGGTCTCCTCCAAGTAGGAAGGTAGCAAGGTCTCTGCTATGCCTATCCTCGGCTACCGGAACCGCCAGACCATCGCTGTCCTCTTGTATTCCAAAATAGATTGACAGCTTCGCTAAGGACGGAAGCCTCAAGTGCTTCAGGTCTCCCAGAACGTTGAGGTATAACCCGCTGAGGGTTAGGGCTTCAAGCCTCGGCAGGCAGATCCCTTCGGCTCTAATTTGCGCCATGAATGCTATGTCTCTCCAGTCGCCCTCCGCACCGTCTGCAGGGCCGGAATCAATTTCTATGGACTTGGCCGCAGTGCAATACCGGAGGATCTTGAGGACAAAGTCGACGGTCCAGTTGCACGTGAGTCGTAAAGTGGTTAGGCGCTCCAGGACATCCTCGGGGATATTGACATCCAAACTCTCTCTGGTGGAATAGAGACTGGAGAAGCGGGGTAAATGGAGGTCCAGCGTCTCGAGGCATTCGGGTATGAAAGAGAATGATGAGGAAGGTATATTCGTCCAGTAATCTCCCCAATGTTGTGCGAAGATGGATAGCGACCTGAGTGACTTTACACCATGCCCATCTTTGCCTTGGGCAGCGCCGATCGAGGCAGCGCCGATCGAGGCAGCCAGCCTCTCGAAGCAAAGAGGAGTGCGTGTATTACAAAGCGATAGCGCATCCAGTGGTGGTACATTTTGCAAAAGTTTTCCGAATGGGGGGATTTTTGAATGGGCATGTTTCGCCGTTGCGGTGGGGGATCCACTGAACCCTATGGCTGGGGACACAATCCAAGTGGATCCGGAACGCTTCCGATGCGACTTGGATATGTAGCGTTCGAGGAAAATTCCCTGAGCGCCTGAGCCACCGGGCGACACCTTCGCACAGGGAGTCTGATGCAGGTACTTCAACCAGGACCTCACTCCATACGTGGGGAACGAGGAGGGCTGCATCCCGCCAGGCTTTGCATACTCTGTAGAGGTTCGCTAACGTTCTGGTTCGTTTTCCTCCACGTGGAATAAGGTAGCTGAATATCTCTCCAAGTATCTCGACTAGTACGAAGCGACAAGGTGCAAGTACCCATCGATACTGCTCGAGTTGCCTATCAAGCTTCGCTTTCTGCGCGCGTAGGCCAGTCAACCTGAGCGCCAGCGCCAACATCTCCTTGTCGATCGAGTTGGCTTCACTTGCAATGGCTTGGACCTGTTTCTGGGCGAATAGCGCCTCGCTCGTAGACGGTGCGATGTTGGAAGAGAATAGGTGTGGAAGCACTGTATCGTCTGTGTGGGTCATGGTGGATGAAGCGAAAGGATCGTTGCAGCTGTTTGGCCGTCAGGCTCCTGAGTATGGTCATATTTGGTGCTTGTTTTGGGCGCCTAATTTGAGCAGGGATGCGCAGTTCTCGCACTCAAATGTCCGCTGGTTCTGCTAGGGGGCCTCCTTCCTATCCTAAATAGCCTAGCATATCGCAAACACCAGGTGTATCCACAGGCGGAAGGGATACACTGAATACAAACATACAATATCTAGTACACTGTACAACCGAGAAAGCGGTAGAATGAGCTTATGGGTATAATCCCTCCAGAATCTAATAGTTTAAGAGAAAGGTACTCAGGTTCCGCAACACTGGCTCCCCTTCGCCGTCGGCTGCTCCAAAGTAAGGTTCGTATTCGGCTTCGTGAGCTTCACACCAGGGCTCTACGAGCATCGGTGGTGTATCAGCGTTCCATATCCACTTGTACAAAAACGGGAAACAAAGGCGAGACGCACCCGGTCATCATCGAACACCCCTCTCCGTATCTTATCCAAGATATCCCTACTCGCATCCACAAACGCTTTCTCCACATTCTGCCCCGACTTCGCACTAGCCTCAACAAACAACAGCCCTTCCTCCTTCGCCCACTGTTCCCCTTCTTCCGTAGTTACCTCCCGCGCCTTAGGTTGCTTTGCCGCTGGGTTCCCTCGGATGCTAGACTTGCGGGGGGATGATGAGAGTGAGGCAGGAGCGGGGGCGGAAGAGGAGGGTGTGGGTGAATCGGAGTCGACTAGGTCGACTTTGTTCCCCACGAGGATGCATGTGAGGTTGGGGTCTGCGTGTTCGCGGACGTCTGCTAGCCAGTTCTTTGCGTTCAAAAAGCCTACGGGAGTCAATACCGCGAGAGCAGGGTGCAGGAGGGCAACGCACTCTTTCGATTCGTTACATCATAAACGAGTAGACAACCTGCTGCGCCGCGGTAGTACGAGCGAGTAATGGCACGGAATGACTCTGTCCCTGCCGTGTCCCAACCTAAAGAAGAAGAGGTTTCGAGGTATCAGTCGGGAAGCGCTTCAGGAGAGCAGTGTACTGAGATGGTGGCGCACATTGCAGCTTCACAACCTTCTCCTCCTCGGGTAGCGTGATCAACTTCGAGCCAAACTCTACTCCCAACTGCACCACCACACGGAATCGCTCCAGTCAGACACCTTCCTCCCCGAAATATGCTGCTAGCTCACCGTAGGATCTGGGTTGGCCAGGAACCTCTGGTCCGTAAGGCGAATGAGCAAAGACGACTTCCCCACAGCTGCATCACCTGTCGATTGAGTTCATCAGCTCAATACCGACTCTGCTCTGACTTAGTACATATGAGAGCCCCAGAAAAGGTTTAGTCTAACTCACCTGTGATGATGAACTTCAAAACATAGTGCCAAGCGGGTCCGGCCATTAGAGAGCGTAGAGGTGGATTAATTGGGATGTGATAGCTTGTGTGGCGTTGTGAATGGTTAGACGTTAAATAGGCCTATCTATCGCAGTCGTGTATGGAAGATAATGGAAAATTCAGTCGTTGTAGTCGTGGTCGTAGTCCAAATTGTAGTCGTCGTTGCAGTCGAGATGAAGGTGTAAAGCAAGCCAAGGAGCGCGAGATCCGTCGCGAGGACGGTTGCCGATGTTACGTCATCCATCAGCTGTGCAAGTCACGCATCTCTCACGTGAGCTCTCGGATTCTTCCGGGACCGAGCAAGCTTTGCTGGCCAACGACGAGCAACACCCAAAATCCACCTTCGCCCACAATGACTGCTGCCTGGAGGAACGTCTTCACGTATGTTTCTCGGTGTATTGGATTTTTGAAGAAATGCTGAAGCACTCGCTATGGAACAGTTACAACAAGTACGCTCAGATCACCGCGAGAGCGCTTCGCTCGTCCTTGAAGGATGACCTTCGTGTCGCTGCTGAGAAGAGGGGTCAGACTAGCGTGAGGTACCAGCAATGGCAGGATGGAAAGGGTGGTGCTCAGGTGCGTTGCTGTCTTCTCGTTGTAGTGGCCAGGCATTTGACATAGGATCGCGTTTGCTTTGGAAAATAGGTTGTCCTCGCTGAGGCTGAGGCCGCTGGCAAGGCATAAACGCTCGAATGGATTCGAAACATCACTAGAAGATAGTCCTGCTGGCGAGTTTGTTGGCGTGTACAAGCGCGGTCATACACCGTCATTTCTTCCTGTCGGTCCTGAATAGACATTCCCTGCATCTCCCGACCGCATTGAACATTTCATCCGACCATTTTAGTGCTAGAAAAAATCCGCTGTGAAAAAGATACTGCACGAACACACACAAACGCGTCCGTTCAATTGGCTTTCTCAGCCCATTCCACGTCAATGTCAACCTGAAACTCCAGTCTTACTGTACTGAACTCGCCCATACGTTCCGGCCGCTTGCACCAGACCCACGATCCATGCGGACGCCGAATGGCGGCCATCCCGAGTCCCGACTCGCTCTTTCGTGGGTCTGGTACACATCTCTCTTGTGCATGGGGATGAGTGATGACCTCTGCATGGAATTTACCCGCTGACAGAACAGCCCGGAAAGATCTTCAGGAACAACGGCCCTCGGCACCCGCACTGGTTTTGCATGCGCATGGGACACCCCGAACGCCCCGGGAACCCAGGCTCATCCTTACCCCAGCCAGGGTAAGCAGGGTCGAGGTCAGGTGAAGTAAAGGTATCCAACGCCACCGCGGGCTAATCAAGTCCTGAAACCTTTGCGATTGCGTCGGTACGCTTTCTCGCTTTATCTGAACTCCATCGGGGCTTTCTTTCCTTGGTTTATTCATTTTAGCGCCCCTGAGGCCTGAAAGGTGAATTGAATGGTTCTCTACTGAGAATAGGCTTTTTTCATTCCAGGATGAGCTCCGTAGGGGAAGCACGATAGAGCGAGGTTTGCCTTACTCGAACCTTGACGGACTGATAGGTCCATACTCTTCGCGATCCTGATCCCAAGTCAGAATCCGTTCACCAAGGTGAAACGCTATCCCCGTTAGCTTGGGGTCTGGGGTAGCCTTGAGAACCCTCTCGCATCGGAGCACTGTGGATGAGTACCTTGTTTCTGAGCAAGATCTCACAACGCATACGATTTGGCTGCAAGGGGTGAAGTGGATCTAGACGTCAACGTCAAAGAGTACCCTGCTGAAACAGCATCTGCCACTGTCCTAACGGGGGGTGCCAACCGCCTCGGGAATCCTGGAACTAAGCTCTATGTGTGGGCGCTTGTAGCCCTTATCGCTCGGCTTCCTCGGGAGGTTGAGGTTGTTCGACGTCATTCAGGGCGTAGACGAGACCCTTCACGTCGTGAATACTTCGTCACGGGAGAAGGTTTTGGAAATGCTGTGAGACGTTTTGAGGTAGGCACGGTGCTGGTGCTGACTTCATGTTTCGTCCAGAAAATCATTTCGGCTACGTGAAGCTTTCCATCCCGCTTGGAGCCAAAGCAAGTAAGGACCGATTCAATTCATCATCATCGCCGTCTGCTCATTCTTCATTCATTCATTCAGAACCATCAACCTACCAGGGGGACATCTGCTGATTGGAAGTGTCTTCTGAATCCTCGACGCGTAACAGGCGGAGAACGAGGATGTTGAAGGTGGGGACTTCCCTGATTCTCCTAATGATGTCAAGCTCAAGTCTTCCTCGCTCGTCGAGATCCGGTCAGTGTTTTAGAAGCCTCATTCCTTTTCTAGAAGTCACTACAGCGTCGAAATCATGAACGAACCTGCTTGTGCTCGCGTTCATCACGGTACGAATGGCGAGTGTCATTGCAGATCAAAGACAGCCCCAAAAAGTTGGTCAGTTTCTACTCAGCTTTCGTGACCTATGAGGCTTGAGCTGATAATGATATGTGGTATCGCCTCACCCAACCCGGTCACATAGGGAGGTAGATGTCGAACCTGATTTGTTCCCAATTTGTCGTTCACCGAAGGTCGAAGTACGTATACTGGCTCTTGTCTATCCCCATAACGTGTTCGCCGTCCGTTCATTTGGAATCGACTACCTGACAGGGAGACTGCTGTTGAGGAGTGACTTTCTGGGGAACCCATCATCGAGAAGGGGCGTATCCAGGGTCATCACGGTTCGAGTATATCCACAGATCCTAGGTAACCCCAAAGTAGGCCATTCTATACTCAGCACTCTTCTTGTTCTCCAGTCGAGTTCGCTTCGCCCAGGATCCTGTCACGTAGTGAGTGCTTCAGGAGGTATCGGGAGTGCTATGAATTGGCCGCAACCCTTCTGGGTACGGCCCGTAGCTAAACTCCTTTGCTGACCTCGTTCACGCTTCGCCTAGATAATCACTTCGGCTATGGGTACGCGGTATGTCCAATCTCCTGCAGTTGAAGTGAGCGCTGATTCTAGTCAATCGCAAACGCGTATTCGCTATTCATTCATCCAGAATCAATAGCACCTAGGAGCAACGTCTGATGTTTCGAAGTGCCCCTCCTCGGAATATCCACAGTATCAAAGAATCCGAAGCCACCGACGGACATGGCAAGTTCACGCCCGCCACAGGGGAAGTGCCATCGCAGATCAAAGATAACCTCTACATAGCTCGACAGCAGCTGTTCGCTTTTTACTCAGCCCTTTTCATTCATGCTTCGGAAAGATATGACTTATTCCTTCGACCCGGTCACATAGGAAGATGAGGAAGGCTTTTCGCAAATTCTATTCAATTCGATCGAGTGACGAGGTTCTGAAGACCCGCCGCTCAGCTCATCGCTTACACATAGCCGTCGAGGTTGCTGCGCTATGCTGAGATGTATCTTATGTCCGATCTGCCCAATACGAGGGCAACTTCTCCAAAATCTTCTGTCATCGGTTGGACGCGTTCCGAATTCCCAAGAACATTCAAAATAGCAATTGCTTGGCTCGTCTGTGAATAGGGTGCCGTCACAGGCACAGTGACTACTACACTGCTGCCTGACTCACGGATACACTGCTGCCTGACATAGCCCACCGCAGTGCTAGTATACGTACCATCATACAGCTATCCTCCCACTAGTAGCTGCGCGCCTATTCCCGACCGGCGCTTAGCACATCAATCACACCGAGCATCACGGACTTCGTCTCCGCAATGGTGTGCGTAGCCTGCAGTGCCCGAAGAAATCAGCGCTCGTTGGGGTCGACGGGTCCGCTAAGATGATTTGTTTAGTGAAACTCGAACCTCCTCGTGTGAATGGCCGCACCGCCTGCTGTTGATGCCCACTGGTATCGGGAATCGGGAAGATGTGTTTCGAGACTATGAAATAAGCGCTATGCGGCGCTCTTCTAGAAATACATCTAGGGTTGGGCATGTGAATTCGAGTGAAGCACAGCATGCGTGCTAGCGCTATGAGTATCAGAACCCTGTGAGAGGCCAGCCAAAGCACGCACGGAACGAGTTGAACGTTACATGTAACGACGGCCCTCAAGAGACGTACAGCCCTACCCCTCATTTGGGAATGGAAGGACAGTACCTGGAATTGGTGCACTCCCGCAGCATGATACGGAAGCAATCTAAGGTTAGCTTTCCACTGAGCCTTAGCTTGCGGACCTGCTATCTGTGTTGAATCCACAGTTGCAGTAGATCTGGTGATGTATATCGCCAATAAGATTGGCCACTGTTGTCGCAACGACATCTCAATTACACGGAGAGATTTCGGGTAACCGCCATCTTGTGACAACTTCTTGTCCGAGGAGAGTACGCGTACATCCAAAAACGCATACTATTGAGGGAACAGCCCACAGCCTGAGCTCGTACACGTACGGCCGACGGTCGCCCATTTCAAAAAAGGCAGTACCTGGTGCTGCGAGCAGATTGTCTCAACTACATAGAGCTTGTTTCACACTCCTATCCCTTCTCTCCGGGGTTCGCGCATCCAGGGTGGGCTTCCCGACGCAGAGTCTAAGTAGCATTTCATCGAAGGACTCGGAGTAGGTCTCTTGTGTGGACACTGGCAGGCGCATTACCTAAACAGGCCCTGAACCATGGCCTTATCGAAGTTTGAAATCGCCGAGCCGCCCAAGGCGTGTACCGGGCACCGTTGACTGATTGACTTTCTTCAACTCGTGGTTTGTGAACGCGGGAACCGCACCCACTCTTATTTTTCCACTCATCAATGTCCCGTATAAGCTATGCAAGTCGCGTAATGCCGCAGCTAGGCGTATGTAACGTGAGGCAATACTTCACGTTGTAGAAGCTCAGGATGTTCATGGTCTTGTCGGGCCTACGATGCAACCTCCGAGTGTGTCATAGCTACGTGAGATCTTCTAAGAATACTCATCCGGTAAGATGGTAATGTGCACTGTAGTCTGTGGGTTTACTGAACCTGCGGTAAGCCTGATCAAATGAAGGCAGCGTGTGACCAAATCTGGCGAGCACCCACAAGGTCAAAGCAACGCACACGCCAAACCTGCTTCTGAATCGCGTAAATTACGACCACACTCTGAGGCAATGAGCCTCGGCTTGTCGAAAGTGAGGTGAGGTGAAGCCTCCCGAAGTTTCATTGACGCTCAGAGAGGTAGGCAACGTCGCGACTTGTTGCGAAGCTGTAGACCCTGTTCAGCCCGTAGCTCACTCTCGTACATGATTTGCAAGATCCTAGCTTGTCAACACTGCCGCCTCCGCTTTGAGCCCTGTGGACAGCTGCTGTTGATGAGCTCGCAGCTCGGAAAACTCGGAGTGAAGGGCCGTCAACGGGATCGGTGGTATTGCACACCAAGATGGGTATCGTCGGGACTCAACGCCGACTTTTGAGGTGTAGATGCTTGATGTGACGAGCTATAGTACAGGATGTAAAGTTGTAGAGTCAGATATGCGATGAAGATGGCAAAGAATATAATAGGTGAAGCGGTAAATAGAGTAGGAAATAAATCAAGATATGGTGTGTATGCGCGTATGTGCCTCTGAAACCAATAGAATAATAGTAAACGGCGGAAAGCCCAACAAACTGTCCCTAGCAAGACTGGCACAAACCCAAACACAGCGTCCCTGCATCCTCGCATCCGGCTCAAGACGGTATGTCAACCTGTGATCTCACCCCAGCGCGCTCTCTGTGACTTAGCGCCGAGATGGTTGATAGATAACGAACATGCATCATATCCGTATCATATCACCTCGTCTTTGGGTTTCGTCGCGATGAGCAATGCCCAAGGCAGCGAAGACCACGACGGAGACCATCAATTCCAACCAACGCAACTACCCTTCCTTCGACCCTTCAAGCAAGATCCCCTCCATCCGGAAATAGGTGAGTCCCGCGCATCAGAGCATAGCGCGCTGAGCGCTTGCTCGATTCGAGGAAGCTCGCGTCACCGTTCGTCATTCGCAACAACACCGCGTGACGAAGGTGGTTGGGCGAGATGGCTGAGGCATGGGCGCTCCCCAAAGAGAACATAATCGAAGGGGGTATTGGGTGGGTCGATAGTTTGTTGGTCCATGGAGTGGGATCGGGAAGAATGATCAATGAAGATGGTTACACTGCCAGCCATCCTTCAGACCACGTCTTCCAGTCGGATAAACAGATTCCAACTCGTCACAGGGTCCTGGCTCAGGTCCGATGAATTTCACCCTTTGACGTTCCTGAGTGTCGATGCCAAGGTGAAAGGAAAGATGCCAAATGTATTGCGCCTGATTTGATATCCATCTTCCCCGAGAGTCCCGGAATACAATGTCGAGACAGGGTTCCAGAGGAGTGAGAGTCGGACGGCGAGAATTGAATGGGACCTGAGTCGCGCTTGGAGCCGCCAAAGTAAACATGAAACAGCCGACATCCCCAAGCGAGTTAGCGAGGGGAGTTGAGGCCGCAGACAGGGGAATTTTTGGAAGGTGCCGCGCGGGCAAGCGGCGATGATCTTGGTGCCCCGACGGGAAGAGAGGGTCGACAGGGGCGAAAGTCCACCAGTACGCCCACCGAACGTGCCAGCTTGGGGTACTCGCAACTCGTGAGTTCCCAAGCAAGAGCTGCGGACCATATCGTCTCTACCCCTCCCGAGTCCCTCTCACATCATGCCGTTGAAGGCAAGATCGGATCCTGACAATGCCTCCCNAAACTCTCCCTGGCGTACTCATGCAGCTGCCGCACAAACCCGAAATTGGGCTCGGCCACCACCCGTTTGCTCTTGACGTACTCAATCGCCTCCATCGGTGTCCATCCGTANGCCGCCATCAGGTACGCTGCGACGACGCTCACGCTCCTGCTTATGCCTTCACCGCAATGCACGAGGACGCGCGCAGAGTCGGAGGATGAAAGAGCGTCGCGAATCCAGGCGGTGGTTGTGGGTAGGTGCTCTACGAGCTCGGCGAAGGGCATATCGTCCACCCGTATCTGAAGACGCTTTGGCTGGGCAGGAAGCAGGGTGGGTGGTGGACAGAAGATGGTGTCGCCTAGTGTTGATAGGACGTGCGTTATGCGGTAGCTTGCAAGCAGCGATGGGTTCTCGGCAAACGCGAGATCGCTGATGAACAGCCGGGGTACGATTTCCGAGACGTTCCGCGCGTTGTGAATACGCTGCGAAGGAGAGAAGGGATTGGCGGAACCTGGTGAAGCAATACTGAGTCTTGGTCCAGCCGAGGCGGGGTTAATGGAGAGGGGTAGAGTTGTGACAGTATTGAGGAGCGGCCATGTAGGTTGGTGCTTCGGTGCACGCGAACCGGAGGCGTAGTGGTGTCGGTGAGGTGGGCGCGACGACGAAGGCGCTGGCGTCGACATCACAGAGGTGAAAGACGGGTGCGTTGATGGAACAGCGACGTGCGACGACTGAAAAGGAAGATTGGGACATGGTCAGCGGGAGTTGTTCAAGTGTTTATAAGTGATGCATAGCGGAGTGATAATTGAAGGTGGATGGCGTATGAGGTAAAGGAAGTGAATGGGATCATGACGGAAAAGGATGTGCGGCGGATACACAAAGGAATAGAATAGGCGCAAGTCACCTAATAGAGTTAAAATGGCCTGTATGCAATTGTCGTACACCCGCCACCGTACGTCAAATGACACGAATGGAGCTCGGGCACGATGGTAACGGATGAAGGGCGAAGGAGGGACCCAGAGGTTCGCTCGGACGAGAAGGATTATCAAGAATAAATGAAGGATGACGAATGATAGATTTATGGGGAGACAGAGAGGGAAAGAAGGCCAGACGCGTAACGTCAAAGGGAGGAAAGCGAGTTGGAATGACACTCACCATTATAGCAATTTTAACACAGCTCATAGATGGATATGTTGATGTCGGCGTTTGAGGTACACAGGACCTGGGGCTTTGAAGCTTCTGTAGCTGCGGCAAGGAAGAACTTTGGGATAGTATAGATACGGAGGGATAGGCTCAGCGGAAGGAGGATCCGGAGAGAAGCGTTGAGAAGGAGAAAAGAAGAAGATGGGGAGCGGGAAGGTAATCAAAGCGGACGGATAATTAAAGGCTTTTGCTGGATGGAGACTCTTGACGGTTTCTGATCAAGAGATACGAAAGTCTGGCTTGCACCAATTCGGGGAATGCGTCAACCAAGAAGGTGTTGGTGGTCAAGCAGGGGACGGATGGGCGTTGGGATTGAGTTTGCCTTACTCGATTTGAGTAGAAATGCGGCTACTGAGAAGTCGAGTGGGTCACGGTTGAAGAGGAGGACGAGAGACGAGGTGGCCAAACAGACGAGTGAAAGATGAGCTGTCTGTCACACCTAAACTTAGGCGTGGCGAATTCTCAGCGTAGGAGGCGGGGCAGGTACTGGTTGGGTGCTGGTGCCGTCCGGACTCCGTAAGTATGTATATCGTCTTGATAGATCTTGATTTTGATGAAAGCCTCAGCCCTGTTGTGTGTGATGATGGATTGGACGAATGGAGCCTGTATGCCCGAATGTTTCTATGCATAAAAGGTTCAAATGGAGAGTGATCAGGAACGACGTTCGTGCAGGGTTGGATGCGGTAAAGATCACACTCACCAAATCCCGTAACGCGTCAACAGCTCTGAGAATCCCGGTGCAGGACGGTTTTCGGTAGAGTCACAAGGGTCTGGTAAAACGCTGGGGTGCGGGAGTGGTGTGTACGCCTTGTGTCGATTGCGGCAATCCCGTTGGGTTTTAAAGGCCTCTAATTCAAATACCCGGAAACCCCAACTATGCAGAGCAGGGTCGTGATACTGAAACGAGGTAGCCGAGGGCGCGTCGTGTCGCGTAGCTCGGGATAGCCGAAGGGGCGGTGATCCCAAACGCGCGTCAAATTCCGCCTGGTGCGCAACCGATGTAGTGGATACAGGCTTCAGATACACACCTGAAGCACCCAAAGGATGAGTAGAGGAGGGAGATGGATGGGATACGGAGCCTACCATCAGAAAATGAGGCTGCCTTTTAACCGTTCATTGTTTCATCATAGCAAATAAAGCCCAATTGCCCTTTCCAGCATGGCAGGCGTCATGGTGTGGCTTGAAATCGGAAGCGTGGTTTGGGTCCATTGGGATGGATGCCCAGCACGGGTTCCGGCATCCATCCATTACCCGCAAAAGCCGCAGTAACTTCTGCGGAGGCAGGTGTGCAAATCGCAGATCGGACTCGGATTACAATCGAAGGAGGTGGTGCCACTAAGCATGGCCTCCACCGGACGAATGCGAATACCCAATACCAAGCCCTTCCTTTCAATTTTGCATAGCATCAAAGGGCGGGACAGAGTGAATCCAATCATACTGAATGAATGGATCTCGAGATCTCTTCCCCTTCCCACTCCGTGATTCTGTTTGAACGTTGAACCCAGGCCCCCTGCAGCGGGTATTCAATTAAACTAGGGCAGGACGGGTAACGCGTAGTGCATGGCAGCGCAGTCGCATCTCGTTCCAGAACCCAACCTCTATCTGGAACCCCAAACCCTCCGTTCCGAGGGGAGCAGGCAGTGCAAGATTCATTAGAAATCGTACAACCTGAAAGGCTAGAGCCCTCGGACCCCATTTTCAGCTTATCCTGAATCCAGAAACAGGAACAAGGAAGAAGGGGTCTGCGTACCGAAGAGTCTGACCAACAGGTTTGAGGCAGGGAAGTGTGACGCTCCAGACCAAGGCCTTCTGTGATGGTGGCAGGCCCAAAGCTGTGCGGCAAGAGTGCGGTTCGGGCTTCGGTGTGTCGGAGAAGCCCTCCTCGCGACCCCAGCCACCCGCTCTCGTCGACACAGATTCCGTTATCCATATTGTGTTCTGCGTTGTACTGCCTCTTACCGCGTCATTAGAACAGATTAAATTTTGGAATTCAACGTAACAGATGCTCGAGGAACGACGATCACCGGTCAACCGGAGAATAGCTGAGTTGTTGTAAGCCTCGGTAGAAAAGATAACAACAAGGAAGAGCGCTATTAGTAGATGACGTCTACCTGAGTCGACTGTCCTTTAGGTGAAAGCTCGAGGTGGCCGGAACTCCGAAGTTGGGCCTCGAGGATGGACTTGAAACACATCCCAGGGTGATATGCAGGGGAAAGAGAGGCTTCGGACGGGTGCATGCTGCTCCTGGAAGCCTGGAATGTGGGTGGACCCCCACCATACTGCCTACTAATCTTGGGAACCCCAAGGAGTTCGTAGTGGGCCAATAAATGGGCGCCAAATATACTTCGATGCTATCGATATGAAAGAGCAGCTTGCTGAAACACTCGTAGGAGATTGAAAAAAGAGATTCATATCCGCTATTACTACGGCATGCTACACGAGACTGGGAATCGATGAAGTAAGGGAATTACTCGCATTAGAATACGAGATAGCATACAAAGGTAACTACCGAGAAGACGGAGACAGAGGTCGCTTCTGGGGAGGAGGCAAGCATCATGACGTACAGAAACAGTGTGAAGAGGATGAGGAAGTGCGTGCGGAGGGGAATAAGAATGTGNCGTCGGTCATGAGACCGGGATCGTGGGCCAGATTGAAAGAAAAAAGGCGGGAGCATCCATATGTACATCAAGATCATAGTTATCATACAAACGAACATGNCGAGCGCGTTTAGATAAGNTCGCTATCGAGAGATGCATATCAGCACTTGCTTTACGACGGTNGAGAGGAGAAGANGGCACGTACGCGACGTTGAGAGGCATCTCATCGATCTGGGTGTTGTAGAACTGCTCNATATCACGCAACATCCGGACGTCGTCGGTGGTGACAAAGTTAATGGCAACACCCTTACGACCGAAACGACCACCACGACCAATACGATGGATGTAGTTCTCGCGGTTGGTGGGGAGATCGTAGTTGATGACGAGCGAGACCTGCTGCACGTCGATACCACGGGCNAGCAAGTCGGTGGTGATGAGGACACGCGAGGAGCCAGAACGGAACTCCTTCATGAGGAGTTCACGCTGCTTCTGGTCCATNTCACCGTGCTGTAAAGGGAATCGTTAGACTACANCTTNATGACGTAATAGACTGGAAGGGGCATACCATGGCNGAGACGGTGAATTCACGGGCGTGCATCTTCTCGGTGAGCCAGTCGACCTTCCGNCTGGTGTTGCAGAAGATGACNGCCTGGGTGATGGTGACGGTCTCGTAGAGATCGCAGAGGGTGTCGAGCTTCCACTCCTCCTTCTCGACGGCGATNTAGAACTGCTTGATACCCTCAAGGGTCAACTCGTCCCTCTTGACGAGAATGCGGACGGGGTCCCTCATGAATTTCTTCGTGACCTCCAAGACCTCGGCNGGCATGGTGGCGGANAGGAGGACGACCTGGGTATCCTGGGGGAGGAGCTGGAAGACTGNANANACTGTCAGGATNCTGGCTCAATNTGCAAGANTCTAACCACGCACCCTCGTAGATCTGGTCCTTNAATCCACGGGACAACATCTCATCGGCCTCGTCCAAGCAGAAGATCTTGATGTGGTCNGTGCGGAAGGCGCGGCGGTTGATCATGTCCTGGACACGTCCNGGGGTACCGACAACGATGTGGACGCCNTCCTGGAGCTTGGCCATGTCCTCACGGACGTTGGTACCACCGACACAGGCGTGGCACTCGATGTTCATGTAATCGCCGAGGGCGATGACGACCTTTTGGATTTGCTGAGCNAGCTCACGGGTGGGGGCGAGGATGAGAGCCTGGGTGCCCTTGATGGACATGTCGAGCTANTCACAGGGGTTACTCGGCGTCCCAAAGACGATACAGAACTCGCTGCTCACCTGCTGGAGGATAGAGATGGAGAAGGTGGCGGTCTTTCCAGTTCCAGACTGGGCTTGGGCAATCACGTCGTGGCCCTTCACGACGGGGACGATNGCNCGCTGCTGAATNGCGGAGGGGCGCTCGAAACTAGNNNCTGTCGTCAATACCCNTCNANCNNAGNCATACCCAAGANCACTCACCCATAGGCGTAGATACCGCGGAGAAGCTCAGGCTTCAAGTCCATGTTATCGAAGCTGCAGGCGCCGCCATCAACGACCGTCTCAGACTGCATCGGGNCCACATCGCTGCTTACTTGTCGACGACCTGGTCCCAGTTGGACTCAATCTCGCCCTCAGGAACATCCTGGAAGGTCTCTTCGCTGCGATTCAANGCTATCAGCTNCTNGCTCTCCNCCTTTCCTGNANCCCGCCTACTCACGTTGACATGATTGTGTTTTTGTTGTTCTATCCCAAGCGTCGACTGCGTATGCGTCGACTAGACTTGAGAGGGTAGGAGCTTTCAGAAAAGGCTTGGAAGGCTTGCTGTTAGATCGATATCGACCTAAGGGTGCTGGGCTGGAAAGCTTGACAGTGAATGATCAGGACGAATTTTTCGCCCCCCGCGGTCGGCATCTTCCGCCCATTTTAAAGCTCAGCAGCCTGCGCGCGGTCCCGCTCCTTCTCCTCCTCCTCGACTCATACTGACCCGGGTTCCTGTAAAATTGCAAGTACGGTCAGTCAGGATGGCCTGGAATGCATACTTGTTGCTATGGATAGATTTAGGAAGCGGAATGAACGGATTCGCAGCAAGCGAACAGCCTCACGTCTCTCTCGGACGTTCGGGTTGTCAAAGGCGTTGCAGGCACCCAGCGAGACTCTATTTCCCCACTCCAAAATCCCCCGCAGCGTGTACAGGCTCCATGATGACCGATGGCACAGGAAGGATTGCCGTACCTGTGTTGCTTTGACAAGCATCGTACCGGTCCCGGTGCACACGGGCTGTGGCTGACAGAGATTGGCCCCGTCAGGCCCCACCCAGGAGATGCTTCGGTGAAAGAGGCAGGACACCTACCTCATGGCAAGGCACAGCTGCATTATGCTGAGACTAAGCGCCCGTGTCTCTCTCCACCGGAATAAGACCAGAACAAAGGCTGAGTTCCGTGTTGGATGAACGTGTTGCTTTCTTACCGCAAGAAGTCTACTGCGAGCCAGTTAAACTGCGATGAAACATGAGAAGACTTTTCACAAGTGAGAAATCTCCAAATTCTTGAGCCCAGCCCAATATCCTTCCTCCGCGACCGCAGGATCGCCGCACAGAATCCTCGGTCGATGGTCCCATGATCCTCGCTCTGGTCATACCATCTGACAAAACGCAGCAAAGGGGCTCATAATGAAACGATATTACCCTGTCGAAGCATTAACGCAGTACCATGACCACAAGAATGCAACAATTCGCAGAATATTCCGTCGTCAAAGGATCACCCACCAGAATCCACAGCGGGTGCTTTGATCCCAAAGCTTCGCACCGCACCATTTCGCTGTCTTCCTACGGGACACCATCCCAGCGCCTATGATCTCGGTACGGATGACTTGTGCTCAGTCATACCAAGTCACCATATCAGAAACCCTTAGTAGTACAATAAGTAAGTGAAGTAATCAGAGGGAGAGAGTGACAGGAAGCAGGCCGGCTGGCTTCAATTACCGACGTCGAAAGTGCCGAAATACCCAGTAGATTGATAATCTTATCTAAGTACGAGTACCTTCGCGGACTGACCCAATCGCAATGTGGGGTCCCGTGTTGACCTCACCATCCTGGTGTATGTGCCCACCGTACCTGTGTCATTCAACGCTGTGTAAATACTGCAAAGATAGGAAGCCAAGCGCTCTAGATCTCATATTGCAATCAATATCAGAACAAGAACACAAGCCTGAACCAAAGTTCGACACAGATCCACCGGCGTTTCCGAATATGTTCCTGTGCACGGACATCATGGAGTTGCCGGCGAACAAGCGCCCGAGGTCACCTTGACCTTCCTGAACATAGCCTACTACGTAGTGGACTTGGAGCTAGTACACACCAGGGGATCTTCGCCCTTTACGCCATATCCAAGGCTCCAGGAGCTTCTGCTTCGTTGCTGGAGCCTGACATCTTAGAAGTAATCTAGTAATGATTGTCGTTGGAGGAAGAAGGATCCCGAAAGAAGGTGCGGAGATGTCATCCTATGTCAAGCGTCGTGAAAGCGTCGTATTATCGTAAAGCCAAGTCAGTCCTATGCGTAAGATTAAAACCCCAGAATCTCTATGAATAATCGTCTATCACCACTGTTCCTTCCTCCTCAACGATCAGGTCGCAATGATAGCTGAGGGGGCTTCATCAAAGGCTTCCCTCTCAGGTCTGCAATAGCGAGGCTTGAAGCTTTGAGCTTCGAGCCCCACTTTCCCATCTTCCCCTGCTCCAAGGTTTCTCCAGTGCGAATCCATCCGAGTCAGGTATATATTTGCTGTGTATCCCGGTGAAGGGCCGCTGGCAATCAAAATCAGAACTTGCCCTTCCAAGTCTTCAACACAAGCTGCCTCGTCCATAACATAAGGAACGTCGAGACAATAATCGCACTCCCTATACACATATCGAAGGTTTGTTAGCATCGCTCTGAGATCCGGACAAGAGAGAAGAAACAAAGATATGAAATCCGAATCGAATCAGATAGATAGCGGGGAGATGAACGAGGAAGGCGAGTCAAAAAGGCAAGGAGGAAGGATGAAAAACGTGTATCAGAAACGATGAAGAAGGTGAATGTGTATCAGAAACACGAGCTTCATCAACCCATATCGTGAACCAGAAATAGAATCGAGTCAAGGAAAGGAAAGCAAAGGATATCCACTTGGCATGAAGGACCCCGCGATCCAGCAGAAGTTCCATAAACACGATGCTGGGAGAGAAAGGGACGAGAACCCGTAATAGAGGCCCCGTGAAACACAGAAGCATCCAGAGAGGCGCCTCGAATCAACCTGAAATCCATACCGGATCACAACCCCACTTTCGTCTATGCTGTGTACATAGGTGGGCCTGGCAAGATCAAGGAAGATGTGGTGGGGACTGCAAGGCGTCCATCCAGAAGCACAGAAGAGGAGGACGTCATTGCACAGCAAGAGAAGGAGGAAGCTCCCGGCGCCAGGGGAGGGAGTGTGAAAGGGATCAAAGCCACAGGGAGCGCATTGGCAATGATCGGAAAGGGCACAGGCACCTCACATGTCGATGCGAATAACCTATGGAACGTTGCATGTACCAATATGGGGAGTAGCACTGCTAACGGACAGGCATAGGATCGATCCTCAGAGGCACTGGGAGGCGCTTGTCCCTGATCACCGCTCCCGTTGGTCAAGGTAAAGCGCGGAGGAGACCCGTGCATCCCAAAAGCAACACCCAAGCGATTTTGCATAGGAAGGGAACGCAAACTGGAACGACGCGGCAGAAAGGAGCCTCACTCACCTGCATAATAACTAACAGCCTCCAAACCTCCTGTCCTATTCAAAATCGCACCACTAATTGGCGGCCCAACAAGGCCCCCAACAGCGCTAAACATCATAACCGTCCCAATCCTCCTCCCAACATCACCCATCTCGCCCATCTCATACAACGGCATATTGAACGAGCTCACGAAGGCCGCGTTCGACAAGCCGTAGAGGACGGCGATGGCGATCAAGGACGATTGGGATCGGGCGTACGGCCAGGCGAAGGTCAGGGCGGCTGCGATCCATGTCATGGGGACGATGACGTTGACAGCACCTAAGTGTGTTGAGAGCATAGTCAGAGGGTTAGAAACGGAAAGAGAGGGGAGGACGACGTACCAAAGCGGTCTGCGAGGACGCCACACACAACTCGAGATGGACCGGCGCTCGCGTTGGCGATACTAACGAGGTAGAACGAGAAATCAGGAGAAATCCCTATCCGCGTCGCAGCCACGTCGATATATGTCAGAACTGAAAAGTACATATCAACACGAGGGGCGTCTTCAGGAGCATTGGAAGGAAGACTAACCTGTATAGATACCCAAGAAACATACGAACGCGGACAAACAATAAACCGTGAACGCGAGGCTCCTGAACACCCTAACATTGAATATGCCACCAGGCATATTCTTCGGTGGCAGCCTCCGTGCAAGCGTGAGGTTGGAGAAGCCCAGTGTTGCGACGATCATGAAGCCCAAGATTCGTATCGTCCAAGGAAAGCTACAGAATCACTGTTAGCAGGCGGCAGGGAGGAAGGCTTGAGGGCTAATGCTACTCACCCTACGCGAGGAATGAGCTGCCTAGCAGCGATCGGGTACACTGTCCCACCGCAACTACTTCCCAACGCTGTCAAGCCCAATGCCAGACCGCGCTTTTTAGAAAACCAATGCCCCACAACAGGGAGAGTCGCGCCGAAGCATATGCCCGCGCCTAACTGTGGTTAATAGTCAGCGCCGTACTTGGAGGGAGGTATAGCAAGGAAGACGCACCCCAAGGAAGATCCCTTGGCACAAGAAGAACTGCCAGTACTTTGTGCACTGAGCGATGAGGAACGTGGCGATCACCACGAATGTGGTCCCCACACTGAAGGGGACGCGGAAGTAGCCTAAATCCACTAGGCGGCCTGTGATTACTCCTGGAATGAACACCAGAGCGTATTGAATGGACCCAATCCAAGCACTATGCCCGCCATTCAAATTAGCACACAGGAAAACATATGGGGTGCATGAAACGTACATTGTCGATGGCGAAGTATCCCTCAACAAATCCGTCTCATAATACGACTGGAAAACGCCCCACGTATTCGCAAACCCGAACCTACAAAGCAAAACGCCAAACGCCCCCTTAGATTCAGATCCATGTCTTAACAGTTTCAAGAAACTCACGTCGAGAACGTACAGGACATAGCACCAGCAACAACCATCCACGCTCTCCACCCCCCGTCCGGGAACGTGATTTCATCGTCCTTCCATCCCGCCGGCTCCGTCTTGACTTCGGCGACAAATTTCTCGTCGTCGTGCTTGTAACCCGCTGTCGTAGGCGCCTCTTCTTGCTGTCTTGGCGTGCAATTCAATACGTCGCGGGCGCTTACTTCCAGCCCGGGACCGTTGATGCTCCGCCGGTCTTCTTGCATATTACCGGGAACCCGTGTGCTGCATACCGTCACAGTCGACGCAGTTGCCGGAGTCGCCATCAAGCACGCCCAACGCTAACGGGAGGAGAGGGGAACGGCGGGGCGGGGTGGAGGTGAAGGAAGGAAGGAAGGAAAGAGAGAACTGAGATCGCCAAACCCACGATCTACCCACCACGCGACATAAGTAGCAAAAATAAACCCGCTTGCTCGTGGACCGTCCGCGGAACGGTGGAACGAGTTCCGCTCTGGAATTGAAAGTATCATTCGACGCGCGATTCACGAACAAATGACTCGAGGTTGTGCATAAAAGGGTCTGACAAATCCATTTCGGCCGCAAACCCCTGAGTGTGTTAGTAACAAGCTTTCCTGGTTCCGGTTGACCTTCTGTAGCCTCTTACAGCCCACACGCAGTGATACTTTGGCCTTCCTTCATCTCCCGGCTCAAACGGCATGTCAATGCCGTTCAACATGTAGGAGATAGCAGCTGTTCTGTGTGCGGGAGCCGGCGGCAGCGCACACATCCGTGAATTCGCCGGTGAAGAAGGTGGAATGGGAGGCTGAGGGCCCTCTGAGGGCTCGCAAGGAACAGCGATACTGCCTCATCTGTCACTCTACGATGTTACTGATTACTGGTATGATGTGGGAGGGAGTGTCCAGAATGTATGTTTTCGAAGGTGGAAGCTTGTCCGTGTCTTGGAAGCCAGTGAGATACGCTCTGAACGCGATGCAACGAAGGATGGGAACGACCGAACGGAATCGCCGACTGAAGGGCACACACACACGCCTCTACTTCCTCCGCCCTTTCCTCGACGTATTTGCTTCCTTCTCCGCCCTTTTGGCCTTGCAATGGTCGCAAACGAAAGTTTCAGGTAGGTGGCCAGATTTGAGACCAGCGCAGGAGAGGTGAAACTGGAAGGAGGGTAAGAAGTAGGCCAAGGCCGATGGCAGGACGCGAATTACTTACCCATTCGTATGGGCACTTCTTGTCGTCGCAAGCAATCATCTACAGTAACGAATATCAGCAAGTCAAGAATATATGAAGCCGTTTAGTATACGCACTCCCCCCAGCTTTTCTT
>JANDKE010000849.1:0-19384 GCA_027627275.1 Coprinellus aureogranulatus | reverse complement strand
GTGCAGGGACTTCAGATGCCATTGTCGCAGTCGGTGTCCGAGAGGCCGCGCTGTGACGTGCCTCTCTGTGCTTCGGTAATCTCCGAATTCAATCTCTGCTTACTCCGTTGTCCACACCCAACAACCTCTATATGCTAGACGAGACATTTGTCTTATCCCAAGGGACTGGTACCTCGTCTGTAAGTGTCAGCTCTTGTGGGCGCGCTCGTTTTCGCGGTCCCGGCTGGTGCACTATCTAGGTCGCCCAAGAGATAGCAGTGCCTTTCTTTGTTCCTCATGAACAACAGCTTACCATCTCGGCAACTGATACGCCACAGCGGCTACTGGGCGAATTCTGAGGGTCCTCAGTCCCAGGTTGCTCAGGCGATACACGACTGCCATGCAGTCCACGCGAAAGGGGCTGCCCGCATCGCAACTGACATCCGCATTGGAATAAGCGTTGACGGAGCCGATATCCAAGGATAACTATCACAAGGTCAAACGCGTCCAAGAGATTCTCCCAAAGAAATGGATTAGGGATAGCAAAAAATGGACATGTAGAGCGTTTGTATTTGAGCAAGTAGTCTTGGAGTGAATGACCAAACTATGAGTTCCCAACGCCCCTTGTCCACCGCATCGATGACGAATGATAATGTACAGAAGTGAAACACCATCGCAGCTCTACTCTCCGGCTCAGATGCCCCTCTTCTGAAAGGCCTCCCCCCTTCCCTGGGGCTACGGAGAGGGTTATACGCTGGATTAAAAGTCCTGAAAGAGACGGTAAGCCTTATCTCAACGACGTCTCATCCAAACGTACCGGGATTACGGGTTTCACTGCCAGTGCGTCAGTCCCCCACTCGCGAAGAAGGCTTGGGTAGACTGAGGGTGAAAGAGGGATGATGATAGGCTGGATCTGCAGCTTTTGAGTCCAGATCTCAACCCCAAATTCGGGAAACCGGTCGAAAAACGAAGCATGCCTGAGTGCATAGCACTGCACAACCAGATAGGTGACATCTCCATGTTCGAATATTTCCCGTATCGTCCCGGGTCGAAGGTCAGACTGTCCTGGCACCTTGAACCAGACTGTGCTGTGCGCTCGTGAAGTATTCCGCGTGGCAAACACGGAGCGGTTCTGCTGAACCCTTCGGAACACATTGACGGAGACTCCCCGCAAATTCGCTTTAGTGAACTGTTCGACGACATCCTGATCTAGAGTTTTGAGTACGGGCTTGGAAGTACACATCCGTTCTGCCGAGGTCTCCAGCATCGTCCCTTTGACAGCGTCCGGCAGGCATTGCCGTATGAGAGCTAGAGACCGCTGAAAGATGGTGGGAGGAGAGTCCCGATGTGCAAGAGTCTGTGGTTGGTCTAGCATGCTCTTAAGGTGAGCGGCAGAGCAAAACGTCTTGAGCACAGTCTCTTCTAGCTCGCCTGGAAGAGTGGTATCAGAGTCAGTTAGGGTTTACAAAACGAAGAGAGCGAGCATTACCAAATTTGAAATTTGTGTTGTGTCTTTGCAAGATTCCGATGAGTCGTTCAAATGGAAACATCCACCAGCCTTGGATAGGGCCGAATAGTTTCAGAAATGTAGGGAGGTGCAGAGCGTTGTGATGATTTGGGTGAAGATTATCCCCGGGGTGAAGCTTCAGGAGTGTTTGCAGGTACTCGGTCATATAACCGAAGTATTTCTCTTGGTGTGAGGCACAGGTCCGATGCGACGTCGCGTATCGCAGTGCCATTGCCAGAAGAAAAGTAGACTCGAGCGCTAGCGATTTACGGTCGGCATCATGCACGAAGGCTGTATCTCCTGGCAACTCATCGACCCAGAGCTTCACCAAGGACACGGGCAGGTCAAACTCGATGCAGGCTCTCCACTCATCTGCCTTGAGTTTCCCATGCGATGGAGATCCAAAGTTGCCTGGTGGCGAGGTTTGATTGGATGGCCTGAGCGTTCGCTTGATGTCTTCCTGTATCACCTTCAGTTCGTCGGTTTCGAGCATCTCTCGCCTTGTCGGTCGCGTTGAGCCTTCTCCCAAGTCAATAGAGAAGATGTCAGGCATCGGGGTTTCTCAAGGCTGAGAACTCGGGTGTCGTGAGCGACATCCATGGCATCGCGCTGTCCTTGGCTTATCTAGCATTGAAGAAATCGGTGTTCAGTTCTACCATGTATCAATGGATAACGTTACCAGAAGAGCGACCGCCAGCTGGCGCTTATGAATCTTTTTACCTGGAAGGGCAACCGGTTTCGCTCCCCTCTCGAGGCAGAGTTGGTAAAGTGCTGGTCGAGTCAGTTTCTCCAACCGAGCTATCGTTGCGTCCCTACTATCGAGAAGATGTCGACCCCGCTTCAGATCCTTCTCCTTGGGAGGCTTTTCGGGGAGAGTGTCAGCGGCTTGAACATCCCAGTGTGTCCCGATCACCTCCCGGAAGTGATGTCGAACGAGTCCCAAGAACAGATTGTGCATGCCGTCGACGACAGTGTTCTGCACCGGGTCCCAATAGTCGAGACGTAGGAGCTCTGACCAGCGAACGCCATTACGTTTGTACAGCTCCTTCCGCTTCGCTTCGGTAGGTGCATCTCTCCACTCTTCAGCAGCATTTCGCATTTCTTGGCCAGTCTTCGGGTTCCACGCTTGAGTTGAGGTGTCGATGTTATTGATGTCCGACCTTAGCACATGGCAGTACATACAAAAGGCAGAAGCTGAGTGCCCGGCTGCTCCGACAACTTTGCGTGCTCCAGGAAGATCAGCAATGACGGGGAGAACAGCTTCCCGTGACATAATGCCTTCAGGATGCTCGTAAGTTTCGCTGAAGAAGGTTCCAGTGTAGTATGCGCTGTGTAGGACGTCAATCAGGGGTGACAAGAAAGGATTCAACCCTTCCCCAGAGGGTTGCCTGGGTCCAGGTATTAGTCCAGCAAGATATATATTCTCGGGTCGATTCCGCAAGGAGGGAGGAAGGCTGAGGCATGACATTGCGAGAGACCCAACGGATGCAGTCTTTCCGGCGGCTTTGTTGGACCCCGGGTTGTATCCGTCATAACTGAGAGCCCAGATCGTTCGGATCTCTGTTGGACAATCGACGAACGGCCGGCCATCGTGACCCCTTAGACCACGGTAGGCTTGGGCGTCCTTGATATCGCCCACAAAGGCATCCTCTGAATGAGACAGAAAATGATTTTCCCTTCGTATAACAGCCTCATAGCCTGCTCGACAGTACATTCGCCCTCGAAAGTCGGTGAAGTCCTGCATGCTGTAAGGGTGTATTGGCTGGCGGATAGCAACTCCGTTGTGATGTCCGGTAGGCTTGGTCAACGTCGCTCCGCATTCACATGTCACTGAGTACGTAGGGAAAGGGTGGGCGGACAGCGGCGCGTGGAGTTTTGAACAGGAGCATACCGCATATACGGTGACCGCTGGATCCAGATGGAACCGTTTTCTTGCCGTGCGTATATCGTCTGGAATGTCAGATTCAGTGCTGTGAGTTGCTGCTTCAATAGCTAACTTCGACATCCTCAGGGCGAAGTTACATGGCCCACGGGTCATATTGGACAACAGGTTGAGCACCACCGCCATCATCAGGATGACGAGGGTGGCAGGCGCAAACGCTTGGATGGGCTGCGAGAAAAACTTGCCTGCCAATCCAGGGAAGAATCAAAGTCTGAAAAGTGGTGGAAGGAGAAAGAAACGCACTGGTATCGTAAACTGGAATATCAGATGCTCTATTACACGGCGGATCGACCACGAGCCTCAACCTCTCGATCCTTTCGTGAAGCACTTCAAGCATAGCGTTGGCGAATATTTGATTGGCTTCGTCGAGACTTCCATTGTAAGACTCTATTCGTTTCACGCGTTCGACCATCCATAGGTGTTCGGTTTTGATGTGTGCATATATATTCCTTCTAGCCTGGGCTGGTGCACCTTGGGAAGGGTTAAAGGGGGAAGCGAAGTCCTGCAATGCCGATTGTACAGTGCTGTAACGTTCGTCGTTTTCCGTTTCCATGACCCGAAGCTGGTGGTAAATTTCAACATGGCGTTGATTCCCTCTAGTCGGGCAGGTCGCAGGTGCATAACTGGGCTGGACTGATGCAGGAGCGACCTTGGCGGAAGTGGTAGGTAAAGAAAGGGTTGCCGTAGCCTGCAGGCCATTCGGTGCCTTCTTCGCTCCGTGCAGATGAGTCTTGAAAGGTGATTTCGCACTTGAAGGGTCGATGACTGACGAGGCGGGAGGGGAGCTGAGAATGGCTAGACTAGCGACATCCGCCTCGAGCTTCCGCTTCTGCTGGTCCTTGTGATCCTCGAAGATGGGGTGTGGGACTGCTTTCTTGCAGCATGGGCAATAGCGCAGACAATCGTTACGCCCCATGACAGAGATGGGGAGGAAGGTGAGAGCAGGAGCGATATGTAGGAATAGTAGCCCAAAGTTGACGGAGGTTCAACAGAAATTAGATTCGGAGCCGGAAGAAGGCCGATAAGCACGCCGCTTGTAGTGATCAAAGCAGAACATTCGGCTTGTCAGATAAGGATCACAATAAAAATTACAACTGAGGCAGTAAATGAGCAAACTTGACAGAGCCAGCCACAATTGGCCATGGCAGTCGACAAGGGCATACAAAGGTGAGACTTAAGAACGTATCGGAATTGGATGGTTTAGGTAGGGCCCCATGGCGCCGTCGGTGGTACGTGCTTCTTCAGCTGAGGTGCACCATAGCAGACCTCCAAACGCCGCCGAGGCTCCTTCGGGATCGAATACTTGAGGAGAGGGGTAAGAGGGTCCGGTCATGCTTGCCGCTGTCAACGGGAGTGGAACGTAGGATGAGGTGGATGGGATACTGCACTGACTCGGGGACATGAATGCGTGATCGGAACTGAAGTTGAAGCCATCCGCGTCGAGATGTCGACCCAGATAGTCGTGAAGGTATGGGCTTATCACTGTGGTGAGGAGCGGATGGTTGGCGTCCAGGGGAGGCATGCTCGAAGGCAGAGGGATAGGTGCTGCGTGATACCCAAGGGAGCTATTGTGGATTGGGTAAGCGTTTTGATGTAACCCAGACTCCCGTGGTCCAATAGTATATGTGATCGTAACGCGGGCAATCGGCGCATGATCTTGAAAGTAGACGTGGAGGAGACGGTTAAGATCTGCTGCCCAGAAGTGTAGGTTAAGATACTGCCGAACTTCTGAACGAAAGACATAAACGACCGGAGAACAACTAGAGACAATTGAACCCCACCTTCTGCTTCTCCTGTGAGCAACGCTTGCAGCATGGTACGCGGAAAGCAGCACCTATTGTCATTGTCAAGAGTGATTGACTCCTCGAGACGCTGTGTGGGCGTCCTACACACAAACATTGTGCTTTTCACAACTTGCCAAGGACAGGCAACCGTGATACGAGGAGCGTTGTCGCTCGAGGGGCATCGGTCGACCGAGATGCGTACGTCGAAGCCCGACCTCTGGAAGATATTCCATGCTCCAGAAGCGGGTTCGAGTGTGAGGAGGTAGCTGGCATGGTATTGTTCTGGCGCCAGTTTAGATAGGTTAAGGCAGGAAATGGAACGCAAACTTGCTTTTTGTCTGGGATCCCATCACCCTCTCTCGATTGTACTGACTCTCGGAGCCGTTCAGCTGTATCCAACTGTGACGAGCATCTGTCGCGAGTCAGGATATCGATTGTGGGAGAGCAGATGCTGTCCTTACCTACGCGAGGGCGTCCTTTGGATGAGCGACGGTCAAGGGCCTTGAGAGCGTTGGACACCTGCGCTGGCGTGAGGGGTAAACCGTACTTCTCGACGAAACTGTAGACAAATTCTTGACGAAGGTACTGCCTCTTTTTCCCCTTGTTGACTTGAGCGATCTTTGAGACAACTTGGTATGCTTCACAGCCTATGGAGGCGGGTCAGACGGGTCAGTTGGGCTTACAGATTGACATACCCAATTCAATCCAGCTAGGATGTGAGCAATTAGGAAAGCGCGAAACAGAGATTGCCAGCCAGGAAGGGCGTACTTATCACAGGTTCCTTTGCTAATAGACATGACTGTAGCCGCCAATGGAGAGGGCCTGGAGGGGTTGGCGATGGCGGTGGGTATCAAACGAACGACGAGCCTGCCAAACAAAGGCAGACTCTGCCAGCTCTAGGTTATACCACAGTCACGCCGCAAAGGCATTGTCACCGCGGCTAACCACTACCACCGATCCCTCTCCAACGTCGAAAATTCTAGGGCGCTCGTCGGCCTTTTGGGTGGTGAGCCATAGATAAGGAAAAGTGACAGTTTCTGGGCTGAAGGGACCGTGAATCCAGTAACGCTGCCAGTGGTCGTAGACTCGGCTCCCACGAGACTGAGAATTGGGACTGGAGGCTTTGCAAGGGTTGAATCTATGCATTTCCCGCAACCTGGTACGCGAACGAGGAACAGTCTGCCAACGATGAAGCTCACAACCTCGATGTACAGAATATTCGTTCTGCCCTTGCGCAGCCTTCCTCGCTGGGTATCACATGCGGACGCTATAGCCCTTGCGTAGGTGCGTACAAGTTTACGAGTCACCGGGCGGGAGCTTGGAAGATGCTCCCGAATGGCCGGTAAAGGGCGAGCGGTGAAAGTCGACATCTTCCCAGACTTTTACATGCTACACTGCGGTCCAATTTCTTCCTACATTAGTCTCTAAGGAGGCGATAACGTTACTCTCTCTCAGTAGCTCTGATTTCGAATTCGAGTGGGCTGGACTCACAGAACTCGTCAGCGTGGTGCAGGCACGTGATGCCGACGCATTTCCATTTTGGTACAGAAACGGACTACAGGGATGCCCAGCAGCAACCCGGCCGTTCAAGGCTGATTGCACAGGGTTGAAAAACTTGTTGCCTGTCGTGTTCCGCTCTCGACCCAGAGATGCGAGAGAGAGAACGCGTACTGGATGAGCAGCGAGGGCAAGGTCAAAGTAACCTCAAGTGGAGGCCAGGAGGAGGGGAGCTGTGGAGGACTAAGGCTGGGAGGGGCTTGAAAAGGCATGTTCGCATGCCTACATGCCGCATTCATCACCTAGGTCAATGACAGACCTGATGTTCAGGTCACCTAGGTCACATGAGCTGGCTGACATTAAGTCGGACTCAGCTCCTCAAGCTCTCCGACTTAATGTCGGGCCAGCTCGAGCTCAGCCCCTGCAAGCTCAGCTGTACCTGGGCCAGCTCAGCTTTTTGCAGCTCAGCTTTGAAAAAAAGCTGAGCAATAGTAGCCTGAGCTTGACAGAGCTGAGCATAAACCTGTGGGAGCTGAGCTGAGCTGGGTCTTACTCAGCTCTCCTAAAGAAAAAGTCAAAAATCTCAATTGAGCTCAGCTCTGAAAGCTGAGCTCATGTAGCCAGCTCAGCTCTACCTGTCACAGTTTGTCACACCTGAGTCACACATCAAAAAATGATGTCACTGTTACTATGATGTCATTGATCAGCAATCAAAGTGACAATCACCATCAGTGACATCATGCAGATCAGGCACATCAATGACATCATGATTCAGTCATGGAACAGGCACCTGATGTGATGTAATGATCTATATGACATCACATCACTGACATCACAGTCATTTAGATAAGATCTTGAACATCAATGGGCTATTCCTCTAGCATCTACCTAACAGATAAGGGAGATATGGGTATTGTTAGAAAGCGTTTGAGGAGAGCTTTCTAGCTGTGTAACATTTTTGAAGAATATGTTCTTTCTTTCCTACCATAATAGGCAATTACTTGTAATTGAGCATAAAAGTGTGTTTCTATTGTCAATTGCACCACAATAGAGAGGGTTATGGCATTCTAAAGATATAGATAAGGTGCTAGCGCACTGTTGGCAGCTATTTAAGGTGTTTCACTCACTATACATTAAGCTGGACCACCAGTATGCACATAACTGTTGTGATGCACGACAATCAGCGAATTGGACCTAGGCCAGTGCAAAACAGCACATTTCTCTTTGTTAACACTGCCAACACTCTTAATACATTTCAAATGTTGCAGATGAAGGAAGATAAGCATAATCACCCATATGCAGGGTATCATAGAGCTCTTCGCATACAGTGTGCAAAAAGCTAGTATTTGCCTGATACTGGTGGCTGTACATATTCCCACACTCTTAGGCATGCATATTTGGAATCTACACATCAATACCTATAGAATGAGATAGGTCGCACAGAAATCGGACCAGTAATTGCTGCAATATAGCCCAAACAGTCAATTTGAACAGCGAAGTTGCAAAAGTGCAATGAACAACTGCTTCAATGTTGTTCATCAGAACATCTTTGCCTATATCTCAGTCATTTCTCAACCATTTCTTATGCGGACTACTGCATTCTAATTCCACAACTCTACCCGTCACTGCTATGCTATCCATAAAAATTCCCACGCTTGTCAAGGGCTTCATTTTGGACCATTTTCTGTGCATTTTCGCATTTTTGCAACATATGCGCCATTGTTCATGCTGTTTTGGAGCTTCAGATGTGCAGAACCAATGCTATGTATGGTTGAACATGTACTCTACCTCATGCGCTGCATTGGAGTGCCCAGAAGCTGCATATATTGGCTGAATGCACCAAGAAATCATCAACATGCTCTGCTTACCTTGATTGTTGCCTTCTGGAGAAGTGGCAAGCCACATATTTGGGATATAAGCAGCACTAAATTGTAGCACACCAATGTCTCTCACAGTATATGGGAAGAGAGCAGTGTTAAAAGCCATTCAATCTAGTGAAAACCAGCTTCGCAGTGGGGTTTGCTGGTGAACTGAGCATTCGAGGCGCATTTGCAGTGCATGTTTATCAGGCATTTGGCAGTGGCAAATACCATTGGAAAGCCCTGAAAATTACCTTCCTGACGGTACCAAAATCATCTTTATCGGTGAAGAACTGCTTGAGATAGAGGGCATACCATGTCTGACCTTTGTTATCTAAATGAGTGTGATGTCAGTGATGTGATGTCATTAGGTGACATCATGTTGATCATCACATCACATCAGGTGCCTGTTCCTGACAATCATGATGTCACTGATGTGCCTAATTGTTGTGATGTCATTGATGGTGATTGACTATTTGATGCAATCAAATAGTCACATCAATATATGATGTGACTGATGTGACGGTCACACTGGAGCTCAGCTCAATCAGCCCAGCTCAGCTCTTTTGCTCAGCTCAGCTACTTTATAAAAAATATTTTAAAATCTTTCAAGTCTAGAGCTGAGCTCTACCAAGGTCAACTCAGCTGTAGCTGAGCCCAGCTAAAGTAGCCACTCAGCTCAGCTCTGAGGGCTGGCCCCCCTTCAGCCAAGCTCAGCTAAGTGCTTGGAATTAGGGTACCAAAGCTGAGCTAAAATTATGAGCTGAGCTTTTTAAGCTGAGCTGGCCAAAATATGGCTGAGCTCGCAGGAGCTCAGCTCGAGCTGGCCCGACATTAAGTCGGAGAGCTTGAGGAGCTGAGTCCGACTTAATGTCAGCCAGCTCATGTGACCTAGGTGCTCGTTCTTTTACTGCAGGCTCCGCCCGCCATGATTTGACATTTAAAAACCGTGCACATGGTTCCTCTGATGGCATTGATGGGACTCTCATCATCTCACATGGTGTTTTGATGGTAGTGGTGGTTATTGATCTCAGATCACTGTGTTTTGATGGCATGTGGTTTTATCCCATATTTGTCATCTTCCCAATGATGTATGATAATGGTTATATATATTTTTTTCCTAGACTTGATCCCTTTCTTTGGTGACCTCTTTCTCCTCCCCCTCAATGCGCCGCGCACGTCATATTCGCTCTAATCCTAATCGTCGCCTTCGGGGTGCTTTCCGTTCCGCCCTGTCTACTGTTCAATATGTAGAGAGTCTATCAGGGATGATGGTCAGCCTTGTTCTACTTTTGCCTTCTGTATCTCCATATCTCATTGAACATCTCGCCAGATCACTGTCATGGTCTACGACACTCTCATTTTCAGATAATGCCTGCAGAGCTTGTAGAGGCTTTCGCCAACTCCTGCGACCCTGATTCCCTGTTCACACTTGGAAACACCTGCCGACACATGCAAGACATTGCTTCTTCCCTTTGGCTTGCAAGAACCATCCAATACCTTGGCCGGTTTGGATTCCAACTTCCTTCCCCTCCTTCCCTGCCATCTGGACCCATCCACTTTCTTCGACGCATGACTCGGGTGTATGGCCTCATTGCTGGACCTGGCCTCCTGGAGATATTGCATCCCAGTTCAGTGGCTGGACTACAGGCCGCAGGCTTTTACAACAGGTTGGAAATGCATATTCCAGGGACCTATGATGCAGTGGAGGTTGCAGAGGAAGAACTTACCAGTGCTGGGTACCACCTTCAACAGGTTGCTGTTTCTCCCAGGGCTGTAAACCGATTTGCAGATCTTGTCCTGGGTTATTCTCAGTATGGGCGTACCCTGCAACGTATCTACCACTGGGCTAGGACTTTGGAAAATGGGATATGCCAGGAGTGTGTGGTGTTTGTAGGAGAGTCCTTCTACTCGGGGCTGCCTTCAGTTCTTGAAGAGCCTTGCACGCTCTTCATGAATTATATCTATAACGGCAAGATCCATGTGCTCTACCCTGACTTAACATTTGCTCGTCAGGGTCTCATCAACAGGACGACCTTTGGATTGCAGTTGGACGACAATGATTGTTGGGATGAAGGATGGTTCAAGAAGCCTCTCTCGGTATCAGGGTTTGACATTGTTGAATCTCTTGATCAGCTTGAAGACCATGTTAATCACCGATGCTATCATGATCCGTCTTGTCCTTCTCGGAACCGCACGGAGATGGATGGATGCAACAGGGTGATCCCTTTCTATGACTTTGGTCTTGAACCAATCCACGTTCATGTTTCCTGGACTTTGAAGTGTGCAACCTCATGCTTGGGACCAGGTGCCCTCTGGTCTGTATACTGGGAGCAGCGATACATAGTTAACCATACTGTTATGGGTATGTGCCTTGTTTCCCTGTATGTTCAATATCTGACTTTTCCGTTTTTCAGATAGTGAAATGGATACAAACTATTGGCAGCATATGCCAGATGACATCTCCGAAGCCTCAGATATGGATGACAGTGAATTTGGATTGATGCCTAATGTACCTTAGCGATATGACTTTAAAGAATTATCTTGATGATCTGTTCAAATAACAAGAGGCCATCCTGGTTGGTTCACATTGAGCAAAGCAAATGCTAGTTGTTTGAGGATTGAGAGATAATTGAGCGCGTGTTGGGCGCAGATTGAGCGCGTTGGGCGCGGACCAACGGTTCTACGTCTACGTCATACCGTCAAGATTCCATGTGCCGGCATCTCGTTCATCGCTTGCGATGGACACGAATCAAATTTTGATTGTATGACGTAGACGCTGTATCCTTTGGCACCAACGGTACTACGTCTACGTCATGCCATCAAAATACCATGTGCCATCGTCTCGTTGGCCGATCGCGATGGGCGCGCATCACTTTTGATTGGCATGACGTAGGCACAGTACCCTTTGGCACCAACGGTACTACGCCTACGTCATTGCATCAAATTTCTATGTGCCGGCGTCTTGTTGGCCGCTCGCGATGGGCACGCATCAATTTTTGTTTGATGATACAGTATGGCAACTTGTGTGATGGTCTTCTGTGTGATATATCATTAGATTAACATTTGCTTTCTTTTGCTTCTCAACCACCATGTCCGACATCTCGTCTGAAGTGCTTATCTACACGATCAACTATGTGGTTTTGACTGCCTCTCGACACGGGACAGTGAGGTGTGGATGCATACTGCTTTCTCTACCCCTTTTCACTGACTTCTTGAAAAGTACGTTGACTGTGCGGAGAGTAAGACGGGAGGTGGAAAAGATTATGGGTTTGGAAAAGGGTTGTTTGTCATTGGCACCTTACTCGTCTATTACCAAGGATGCTACCATGAAAGCGCTGGTTGGTCCTACTTCCTTCCTTCTGATTATTTTTAACTGCTTACCTTGTCTGACCAGCGTAACGGGCGGAGTTGGGCAGACGGTCGGGTGTATGAAGAGGAAGATGGGATTAGTTTCACATGGAGAGGGCCTTCCACATCTCATTGAACCCGTTCTTCAAAATTTCCACAATTCCATGTGGATGGCTATTTCCATTCAGCGTTTGACTCTGCCTATTTATACATGCCTTTGTCATTGTCTTCCGTTATCATGCAACAACGATTTGGTGCAGGTACTGGTTGACTGTTTACTTTTTATTGGTGTATATCTGATTTCCTGTTAGATGGCTTTAATGTTACAGGACTTTCCTCTGGAGCTTCTCACCTGGATTGCCAGAATTTCTGTCACCGTCACAACCCACCTGGATCCAGAGCCTGACCATCCCAATCACCATCCTTTTTGGGCTTACCCACTGGCCTTCCAGCACCAATCTCGAAGTGACCTGGCAAGAACCTACCCTTACACCTGCAAATCTTTCTATCATGCATCATTGCCGACCATCATGGAGCATATCACCATATCTTCCATCGAGCAACTGGAGGGCCTAGCCGGCTTGATCAGGTCTGGGCCAGTCCTATCAGAAGACCTTCTGATTGGGCAATTCACAATCCGGCTTGACCTTGTCTTACCCGAATCGTATCCATTGCACCACGTCATCAACATCATTGATGCTATGCCCACCTTGGAGGTGCTTCTCCTGGCCAATGGAGGACCTTCCATTGGGAGATCAAGTCGATGGCATGACATTCCCAATGATTTCTTGGCCAACCTGGTGAAATCATCCCCACGGCTTCGACGGATTCAATTCCTCAGCGATTATGAACTCCCTACAGTTGAACAGGTTGCCTTCCTGTCAACTGGCCTTGTCCACCTTCAGACCCTCCAGCTAACACGGCTGCATCCCCGCCTTCAAACCGAATCATTCTATCGACTTCCATTCAGCTTCCCAAACTTGACGACCTTATCTCTCGGACCTTGGATCAATCCCCCTAAGGATGGGGTGCTGTTTTCTTTTCTGGAATGTCTTATCTCTTCTGATGCGCTTCCATCGCTTCGAAGATTTGACATTCTAGATAGAACTAGAAACCTTTACCGCTTTCTTCGGTCCCATGGAAACCATTTGCAACACCTGACCCTCATCAGTGGTGCGTCCCGTGGAGAAGATCTGTATTGCCCTCTATCACTGTGTCCTGGCCTCAAGTCTTTGTCATTTGTGGTGGAAGGAGGGCGTGCTGCATTTGTGGAAGAGCATTCATGTTTAGAAGAGGTCCGTCTGCTGAGGAGTCTGAAGTTCGATGGTAAGAATGGAGGGAAGTTGTTGAAGGGCTTGCTTGGTATCAATCTGAAAGAACTTCGGTCTCTCCATGTGGATGTGGAGCTACCCCTTTCGATTGGTAACCCATGGATCTATGATACCGGGATGGATTCTTTTACTAAGAAGGGGGTTAGATGTGCATATGTAGCTGCTGATGAATTATGGGCTTAGTCCCACACTTCCATTTCCACCTTCTACTTGTCCAACATCCAACGTCCAATGCCTCTCATAGAAGGTTGGTAGTATTGACTAGTCTTCTCTCTTCATATACATGATACATTTTCAGATGAGCATTGGTCCTCCCTTTCAGCCGAACAGCTGTTGATCAATTTCAAGAAACTGCCATTTCTTGATCTTGTTCAGCTTGTTCAGGACACCCGTTATCAAGATGTTGCTTGTCAGGCTATATTGGACATTGTCGAGGACCTCTTCTTGCTTTTCAACCTCAATCCTTCAGCCACCTTTCAAATCATGCGAAGGACCTGCACTGTCCTATCAGGCTCAGCTGTGTTGAAGCTAATTTCAGGAGGGGATTGGATTCCAAATGACCTTGATTTCTACTGCCCAGATGATGCTTCTACATATGTTTTGAACGCATTTGAAGCATGATGGGTATGTTGTTTCTGGGCATGAGGAGTCCTTATACAACTCAGACGACATATCTTCTGATTCAGATGAAGACATTCCTAAATCGGGTCTGGGCATCGGTATCAAGACAGTCTTTACACTGACTCACCAAGTCAATGGGAAAAAACTCAACATCATACAGTCTGCATCATCGTCACCTCTTGTTCCTATTGCCTTTTTCCATTCAACCTTGGTTATGAACTTTGTTCATGCTGATGGTTTGGTATGTGCATATCCTGATCTTACATTCAATAATATCGGTATGTGCAATGTCTTATTTTCACCTCTCACTAACTTCATTGAGTAGGTCTTCTTTCCACATATACCATGCATCCTTCAAATAGTGGATCTATCATTTCAACCCGGCTAATTGGAGCTTTATTGAAGTATCAAGAAAGAGGGTTCACTTTAATTGAAGGCGAACGAGATGATCTTCATCAAGCTATCCGACAAAAGGAGAGAACATGGAGTGACTCAAGCAGTCTACATCTGTGTTTCCGTACACCTGAAGACATAAACTACCTGGATCTTGGGGTTAGTTGGAAGATAGGGTATAGGAGTTACAGAGGATGCTATGGCTTTAGGGAATATGGCCCGCAATGCTCAGTTGATGAGCGTCGTGGAAGAGTCCTGTTTCAGTCGATGATTGCATCATTTACATTTGATTCCATCTAGTATTATATGTGGCTTCTTCTGATATGTAATGTTATTGATCCAAGAATTCTGTTTTGATGCTGCGAACCAACGCATCATGATTCCTACCTGGCGTGTATAAAAGCCTTTGCATTAATCATTGTCGTAGGTCTTTCATTATTATTAGCAACTGAAGGCTTGGTTTGTCTTTTGGATTTATATCCTGCTCATATTGTCTGACTTCTTGATCTGACAGATGTTGCTCACTGACTTACCATGGGATGTCCTTTCATCCATCATCAAGAAGACAGTTGCAACTGGTGAAGACCTGGATGATACTCTGCCAACACCTACTTCCCATCCATTTGACTATACCAACACCCCTGGCAACAGTTTCGAAATCCTGTCGTCTTTTGCCCTTGCATCCAAGGCTGTATACCATGCTGCCTTGCCTACCGTTTGGGAGCATGTCAATATCCCAACCATCTCTCAGCTTCATCAAGTGGCCAGTATCCTGAAAGATGGAACAGTGTTTGACCCCAACATACCCCTTCAATCTTATGTCCGAAGGCTCAACATTACCCTTTCTCATGACATCAATAATGAAGATGCTCTTACAATCCTTCAATCTCTCCCAAGACTCAAAGTCTTGGTCATCATGCCTGGATACTGCACTTGCGGTTCTCCCCATTCCTTCTCCCCTGAATTGATAATCACAATCGCCACCCGTCTCACCCATCTGAGGCGACTTCAGTTCACTTTCGGCTGCCAGTCACCCACGTTTGAGCAACTTTCCATTCTCACCAGTACTCTCAAGAAACTCCGAACTCTTCAATTTCACGACATTGCCCCTCCCCGACTTGATGAACTCAAGACACCAGCAACCACGATACATTTGCCTCATTTGGCAACCTTGTCTATTGGATCCTGGTTTGGGCGGAGGAAGAATGGAGATTTGACTAGGTTTATTAAGCGGCTTCTGGACGAAGACTCCCTTCCAGCAATCAGGCGATTTGACCTCTTTGACAAGTGCAAGCAGGTGAAGGAATTCTTGAAGATACACGGAAAACATCTACGGCATTTATCTTTTTCCTCTGAGGATGAGTCAATCACCCTTTCTCCTAGCCATTTGGACCTTTGCCCCAATCTCAAGAGTCTTACTCTGGCGATGGAAGGACATGGGTACTTCATGCCAAAGGAATGGGCAAAGGTTGATACCATCTATCTGGCTGCAACCCAGCGTATGGGTGTGCTCCCTGAAGTCTTCGAGTTTCTGGAAGATTTATTGGATGGTTCATTTCCAAACCTCCACAAGTTATATATTGATACATCTATTCCTGACTTTGAGGTGGATGGTGCTGGAGATGTTGTTTTGACTCAGTTGGTCAAAAGAGGAGTAGATGTTTATTTGGATTACTATGAGTAGATTCCAATTTGATTGATGGCTGTCCTCCTAATGCCCCACTATTTAACTTTGTCAGATGTTGCGACTCGATAATGGATGAGGTGTCTTACCATACTGGTAATTTAGGGTGATGTATAAAATGGTCAGAGCCTCCATGATATCTGCTTCTGGTACCTTGTCTCCACACATCCCTGCACACCGTAACCGCCATACAATGAATCTGTTTGCCATCTTCACGTCTTTGGTGTCTGTGCTGTAAGGTTGATGAATGTTGGTCCAGGATGTTTTGCCGCTCATAGAATTCTGAATAGTGTAAGGGCACTTGTGGTCATAGCCACAGATGTGTGCAGAAGCATATGGCTCTGATAGCTTTGTGACAAAGGTGAATCCTAGTGGTATGAAGGGCTTGGTAGTCTTCATTATTGTGGCGCATACTGGACCGTCGTAATTCATGAGGCCAACCCGCTTGAATGTATAATCTGGATATAGGCATACCACTGATGTTCCAGTGATACAGTTCATGAAAAGGGTCGATGGCATTTCAGCCATAGTAACCATGGCCGTGTCTGGTGAATGAGACACTACAACCACACATATACCCTCTGCTGCATTCTTCTTGGTTGGTCGTTTGGTCAATGTGATTATTTGAGAGACAGTTCTTCCAAACTCTGTTTCTTGATATAGGTCTTCAGGCCGAGTAATAAATGGCCTTGCGTCAATCTTGAACTGCTCCTTCTTCACCAGATATGTAACAATAGGCGGTACTTTTGATCCACCTGGGTGGGGAGTGAAAATTTCCAGTCGTCCATATGTTGGAATATTGGGGTACCAGATGGCCAGGCATTCAGGTCCAGTGACAATGCTGTTTGTCTGGTCCAATGCGGCCATTAGGTTCTGGGTGTTCTGTATGCCATTTCTAGCCACCATCTTCTCTGAATTGCTCTTTGCCCATAGTATTTGGGCAATATGAAAGTGCCAGTTTGTCTGCGACAAGTGTGCAAGATCTTGGAGGTCTTCTATCTGGTCCATGACCTGGAATATGATGTCGAGGGCAAACTTTGTGACAATAGCACCTTCTTGTGATGCTACTATTGATTAGATTGAGCTGATATCTTATCTATTAGTATATGCCTCTTACCATGCACATTTTGGCACACACTACATTGCCCAAACTGACTGGTGCATTTGCTGCAGTTCCCTTTCCGATAGTGAATGTCAGGATAGCTTGGTCCTTTGTGCTGAGTCTTCCTTTTAGGCCTTGGCTTAGCGGGCATGGTTCTTTATAATTCTGCTCGACCCATCGATGCACGGTTTATATATCAGTGTTTTGATGAATACATTATGGGGATATCTATTGGTCATCAATGGCCATACAGGCCAACTTCTTGTTCCCAATTGGTCTTCATCTTCATCTTCATCTTCATAGGCCGACTTCCGTTTCAGCTCTGAACCATTTTGAGAAAGGCGGCTCATATGTCTGCTCTTCATACGGAGGATTGCTGCTTTCTGCTAGATGATTAGGATAGCCAGTAAGATACAACCAGTGTTATTGCTTACGTCTCTCTCAGAACGGTCAATAAGGCTTAGTCCTCTCAAAGCAATTGACATTTTGACCTTGCCATCTTTTCCGACAGGGAAACAAAGCAAGGCGACAACAGCTTTCACAATGTCACCAACCTTGAATGCAGTTGGGCTCACAGCACGGTACCTAGAGTTGCATTAGCTCATGTTGATGCAATTATAGTAAAGCTAACCTTACTTTGTGATTTCTCCTTCCTTGACTGCCTCCATATATGTAACTTCATTGTCGATGGAGTGGACAAAGTCGCTACCCATCAACGTGGTCAAATGACCAAGTGGATCAACATACTCGCTGAATGGCATTATGTCGTTGGGTTGGCATTGGGATTTGTGCACCATATACCTAGAGCTTGCTTCTATGCTGCTCTGGCCTTGCCACTCTGTCCCTTCCCATGATTCCAGCTGTGATTCATTGAATTGGCCTGAGAAACATATATATGCATAGTCGATTGATGATATTGTTTCAGAGAAGGATGAGGTGTTGCCACCAATGAGCTTGACATGCTGTCGAATGTATTTCCGTCCTCGTTTAAATGAATGGCTGTTGGAACTGTGAATGGTCTGTTCAGTGGCTTAACTAAGACTGGTGATGATGTACTCACTTGTTTATATTCAAAGGAGGCAGTTCTTTCTCTGCCACAATTGCTTGAATTCAGAAGCTTGCTTCTACTAGTCCTCCTTTGCTTTCAATGTACTGGCACATTCGCCATGTCTTTGGCTTTTCAAATGAACTGATTCTGATTTCCGGCCACTGTTGATTGTTCAGATCCATACTCTTTCACCTTATCCAATACAGATCACCTACCTGTACTTCTGTAAGTTGGTGTACAGAATTTCGACCTTTGGTTCGCTCAAAGCATTCCTGAGCTATGGAAGCAAGCCTCCTTTCTATATGCTTGTCAGTATAGCATTAATGATAGACTGCTGTATTGCCTGACCAGCATTTTCCATATTATAGAACTCGTCAATGGCATAGGTGGGTTGCATCTTGGGAATTTGTCTGTGTGGGAAGCTATCTATCGGACTTCTTATGATATAAAGATCTGGAGTTGATGCCGTTGTTTATGTTATTGCATGCGGGATAACAGAATTCTGATGTTCTCTTCTAATGTTTCATGTCCATATGCTGCTTAACCCTTGGAGATTGAGTGGCTATTCCCATCTGAGATTGATGGATATGTTCTAAGATGATAAATACAGGTGGCTTCTATTAAGTCTGTACATAGAGTATATGCGAACACACCGCAAGCCCTGGGTACGGCTGGGTACGCTGCGGTTTGGCAGTGGGTACGTACCCAGTGGTCAATATAATAATCTTGGCATGTATTCTTGGCCCTGGGGACCCTCCCGGCATGTTGACAGCCATCAGGAGGCTTGTTTGGAAGCCCGACAACAGGATGTACCTAAAAATAGAAACATCACCATAATTCGAGCGAAGCTTTTGGCTCGTTCAAGGCCCTAAGAGTCTTTCCAAGTTACGATAACTTAGGAGTAGGCTCAGAGACCAGCATTGAAGTATATCTCACATTTTCAGCATCCCGGTGCTCATGGAAAGCAATAGAGGCATCAAATACCAGAAATTACTCTGACTTTGAGAGATGATGGTCTTCAAAGAGAAAAAGTGGGTTTGACGGCTTCTGGACTACCATACCACATAGAATAAATAGTTTTTGCTATGCTAGAGAAGTCCGAAGCCCAGTCCCGCTTCATTTGTGAGTACAGGGCACGTACGAGCATGAGCGCCTACGTGCCGAGCTTTACCTTGGCTTTACCCGATTGGGGAATTCGGCATTTGCGGCGGCAACACCGGGCCTTTTTGGTGTGCAAACGTTCACAAGTCCGAATACTATTTATTTGAAGGCTATCTACGCAAAAC
>JANDKE010000848.1:0-19392 GCA_027627275.1 Coprinellus aureogranulatus | reverse complement strand
ATATGTCTTTGCAATTTGAACTTGTGCACAGATATTTCATGTTTAACCCCTTGTTTCTGTTGATCTCTTCGATTGAGAAGACCGGAACGCCAGCCTTGGTGAAGTTCTCGTGGGGGTGCACGACGTCTTCGAGAACGTAGTAAGCAAGGACATCATGGGACCGGTAGATGCGATCTGCGCGAATATGAGCTGAGGGGAGAGCGAGAGAATGGGACGGGGCTCACAATCGTCCGAGTCCTCGTTTGGCACCAGCCTGATCTTGTTCTCCCGCCCATAGAACTCCACCTTGCATTCGTGCGGTCCTCCCTGCGACGACATCTTTGACTTGAAGGCGGTCAACACGAGATACACCGCAAGAGGAGAAGGGAGGCTTACTGTGAGGGCTGGAGGCCTTAACTACCGCGATGGGCAATCGCGAGATAGGCCAAGTACTGGTAGTGAGAAGTCAGTAGCCAGATAGGTACAAGGAGGAAGGGTACATACCCAGCAACTCGACGATCGTTCGTCCGTCGTCGGGCGGGAGGGAGCGACTACGAGTGCGTCTGAAAGCGACGCGATAAGCTTCATACTCCATGTTTCGAGGGTCAAATGCTACGTTCAAGCGACGAGGAGTCAAGCTTGCACGAAAGGAACGGACGACGAGGAGTCAAGTCCGTTGGAAATAGGGACGACGAGGAGTCAAGTCCCTATGCGAAGGAGGGAAAGGGTATAAAAGTTCTGAAAAGACGCGCAGAGCGCGCAGAATGACGAAATCTTACCCTGAGAGGAGGATAGAACGAGGAGGGGAGACGAAAGGAAGGAAGGAGGGTGGCCGTCGATGAAGGAAGAAGCTGTGTGCCTCATGGGGCACACGCGGCGGCGACGTCACCGCCTCCGTGATCAACACGACAATACAACGCCGTGATCACACTGATGCAGCGATCTTCTCGCCGCGCAACGCCCATTCACCCGTTTCCTTGTGAAAGGAAATGAAATCCCCCCTTCCTTCCTTCCTTCCCTCCCCCTTCGTCCTTTCGTCTTCTTCGTCGACTCTCCCACAGGCCCCCATCGCTCTTATCCGAAGACTCGAGGCCGTTAAATCGTGAGTGATCTCACCGGCGCTTGTTTCCCTCTATACCATCCTCCACCCCCCATTCGTCTCGAGGCTTGACTCCTTGTCGCCTCGGGTTTACAGAACCTTGACTCCTCGTCGGTTCTGCTGTTTCGATAGCTTGACTCTTTGTCGTTGTCTCATGTTAGCCTTAGTTCGGGTGTGCCATGTAATTCCTTACTCACCTGTATGAATGTATGTGTAGAATTGGATACCTTTTGTGGCTTCCCGTTCATTGAAGAGGATGAGGAAGCCAATCTCAAAACCGGGATTGGTCACAAGCTTGGATGACATCGACGACTGCGCAAGATCTACGACGACGTCGTGTCGTCGAAGCGTTAAGCGCCCGTAGGAGAATACGAGCTAGCCGGTGAAGGTGTGTGACAGATTACATTCCGAATGCTTTGCTCTGTCTCACGACTGAACGTAGGGTTGCTGGAATACCGCCCCATCCAAACCGATTGGTGTTCGAGGGGCCGGGTCCAGCATTGATACCCCCAACACTGTCCTGATTCGTGAACGCTGGGTCGTCCGCTGGCTCCTTCAGAAACCCCACCATTCGTTCTCAACATCCCACAATGCGATGTCAACATGCTACATCCCCTGGGGTTCTCCACGCTCCACGGGACACGTTTCTCTCTGTCCCCCGCTAAGCTGACGAGGCATTTTCGGTCAGCATCCTCCAATGTTGAGGTGCCTCGTACCGAAGGAATACAGGACTCTTCTCCCCGCTTCCGCTTCCGCTTCATCTTCATCTTATACGTGCCCCGCAAGCCTCTGTTCATTGGAGGAACCACGAGTTCTCCATTCCTCGGCCCGATCTTCTGGCGGGACAACGCCAAGTTTGGCGTCGTCATCGCCTTCACGGTGCATAACTACGATACGCTTAGTACGGCGCGTTACCCGGTTCTTGGTGGGTTCCATCCCATTCCTAACCCCGTCCCTAGCCCTGATACTGACTTTCACCACCAGTGGTTTCTCGAGAGATGGAACGATGCCCAAACCGTTCCTGGTTTCGTTGCCATACTAATCACGATTCGGTGGGCTGTTCCCCCTGTCAAGATCCTTATTCCATCGCCCTCTCCTAACGCTGGAAGTTTGCGCATTCGCCCATATTCTGAACTGAACGGTGGCATGGTCGCGGGCTGGTCCCGCATGTCGTAAGCCACCCAGCACAGGAGTTCACCCTCAAGGTTGTCGGACACAGTATCTGGAGGGGGATTAGCTGCCTCGGAAGAGATACATCCTGTTGTCTATGCCGAAATCGCTGTAGTGGAATACTTCGATCCATTCCACGCTGCGACTCTTTGTGAGTGGACCTCTTTTTCTTGGATTCACAACTGATGGTGTTCAAAGTCGGGTCCCAGCCGTCGAAGCCGGTCCACCCACCTTTATACTCGCTCAAGCAGTGGAGGAAGAGACTCATTATTGTGAGTTCACTCGTCATTGCTGTGTTATTCGGACTGACTCCGACATCTCCCCTCAATAGATTATCAGCTTAACCAATATGTTCTTCAGTTCCCGCTGCTAGTCCTCCCGTCGAGTTCATGTCTCTCATGCCCCATTACGCTCAAAGGTATATTCTCGCTACCTTTTCTAATCCTTCATTCATGAATGTGGGCTGCTGTTCTCTAGACGCCTGCAAACAGTCAAAAGAGCCACTAGCGCTCACTTTTGATGCGCCCTCCCGGCACGTCGGAGTGTTCGGCGGGGCATTTGTTTGTCGCCTCCTTTTTTCTCACCTTTTATACGAAAAGGCCGTGCGGTTCCTTCTCTCTCTCCTCAACCTTCTCAAGGAAGATGGCCCCCAAACGCAAGCAGAGGAAAGCGAAGGCGAGCCCCGCACCCCCGTCGTCTCCTCCAGCTCCTGGCCCCAGCCAGGTGAGTCTTCAATGTCTACCTCCTCCTCGTCACTGTCTGACGTGTGGCTCTCGCTGAAGGCAAAGACAACACGCTTGGAGTCGAGTTCCCCTAGGAAGGTCTGTTGGTTTCAGCATGTCGCCTTCACATTGGATTCTTACCGCAAACAGTACAAGCCAATCTTGATATCCCACATTGAAGTGCCATACATGCCCAAGGCAGAGAAAGCCAAGTACATTGGTGGCGGGGACAGCGACTGCGAACAGCAAGCGAGTGTAAGTACACTATTCTTGTCTACATATTCCCCAGCTCATGACCCTCGTTGCAGTTGCCAGCAAGTGTGCGACCCCGCAAGATATCTCGTCGCGTGGACTCACCAATGTATGTCTTGTTTTCTCGACCTTCCCTTCCCCTCTACCCCCTCCCAATCCCCTTCGCTGAGCGGTTTGACTCCTCGTCACCCCTCTTTCTACAACCGCCTTGACTCCTCATCGGCGGTAGTTCAGACCGGACTTGACTCGCTGTCGTCCTGTCGTATTGCCTCCCATTCACCGTTGACGCGGCCACCTTACTCATTTTCACAGTCCTCCACTGGACGTCGAGGAAGGCAGTGACGACAGGCGCTCCTCTGATGACGAGCATGTGGTACAATCGTCTATTGCTGCACGAATGAAATCAAGGCGAGCGAATGCAGGGGTTGTGCAGGTTAGTACTGACAGTTGGTTGCATCTCGACTATCATTCAAACTCCTTTCCCAGAAGCAAGGTGCATCCACTGCGACTGCTACTCTTGGAGCTGCCGTAGCGAGCGCAAGCGAGGAAGACGCCCCGCAACGCCTCGCTGAGGCCAAGGGGAACAAGAATCGAGGAAGAGTTGCGGCAAGTCTGTTCCCTAATACATTGTACCATCTTGGTCTGACAGCTTCACGGTAGAAGGGCGATGGGGCTGCACGAGACCTATCTCCCCGCTCCGACAATGATGTTGCCCAGGTTGTGTCGCCGGAAATCAAGAGGAAGAAGAAGAAGAGGACAAAGAGGAAGGTCCGTCATTCATTGGCTGACAGTGTTATGTGACACTGACTTGCAATCCACGAACTCGCAGAAGGCTTTTAGCTCAGAGGATGATGACGGAGCCAACCCAGACGTCCGCGTGGATCAGCAAGTGTCGCCAGCACCTTTGAAGCATGCGAGCCAGACGCCGTTGGGGAGGGAGAAGCCAGGGCAGAGGACTGTCTCCGGTATCGTGTATGCTGCTTATTCGCTATGCCTATCCGATCACTTCATCTGATATCTTTTGACAGAGATGTATTCAATGACTTGAGTGTTTCACGCAAGGCGGCGGAAAGCTACACCTTGCCTCCACCCCCTGAGGACAGGTCAGATTGCCGTCCTGTTTTGGCGCCCACCCCCCGCTAACTTACGCTCCAGCGAACTCGAATCTGACACCGAGCCAACTCAAACCCACCTTCCTTCTGGCGGGTATGCTGGCTCACCCCGTAAGCGACTTGAAACCTTGTACGACTTCGAGGGCAAAGCGGTCTATAGCCCGACTGAGATCATCAACTTGAGTACGACTGCCTCGGACACTCGCCCCTTCACTATCGAGTCAGCACCGATCCACCACCTCCACGACTACCATTATCCGGACCCGAAAGATATACCGAAGGATAACCTCAGTGTCATCTTTCAAGTTGGGAGGCAGGTTTCGGTTGCCAAAGCACCCAGGACCATCCGATTTGCTGGCAGTGGATATATACGCCGCCGTCCTAGGCACTTCAAGACCTCGGGCATCGAGGAATTTATATCGTTTATGGCGCCTACCGGAGATCCCGTATGGTGGAAGCTTCCCGGTGATTATTATATCCCGGAGGCCTACATCCTTGTCGACGGGGAGGAGTATCGAGATCGCCTTCGCTCTGACGACCATCTTGTCACTTCCTGGCTCAAACGCATTCGGAGTATGTTTCGCATCGAGAACGTCCCAGCCTCCACAGATCACAAGTGCCGCATCCGCGACATCCCCTATCGTGTTCGCGACATTGAGCATACCTTCACATGTAACTTCCCCAATCGGGATGCAGAAGTAGAAGCGAGAACAAAGGTCATGGAAGAGAGCGACCGCATTGTCGCCAGGTCCCAACCCCGCCCATCCTCACCTTCCCCTCCCCCATGCGCCCAACCCCGAGCGATCAGCCTTGCAAACCAGACTTCTTCCATGAGCTCCTTCACGTCCCTGGCCGGAGGTGCTACAGCCGCTACAACATGCAACAAGCGCAAGAAGTCTGCCGTTGATATCTTTTCATCTGATGAAGACCCCATTGCCACCCCGATGCCTACGCCGAAGCCCACAGAACCGAGTCTGAAGCGCTCTCGACTGTACTCCCCAATCGTGGAGGACGACGATATGCATGTTGAAGCGGAACAGCTTCTTGAGGACATCAACATGGCGGACGATGACGGCTTCGACGCCTCTGCTGTGTACGTGGCTGATGCCATGGACGAAGAGGAGTTCGAAGAGTTCCAGGAGTTGATGAAGAACACGGGAAGGGAATCGGAGACGCCAAGTGAGGAGATGCAGCGCCTTATGACAGCGTTCAACGAAGTTCAAAAGGAGAAGGACAAGAGACTGGGGGGCTTCAAAGACGTCCCAAACCGTTCCAGTCGCGAGCTCACCCTGTACCCGAACGACGTGTCCCACACGCAAACGGGTAAGGGTAGCTGCAGCGACGACGACGACGATAGGCGTAGCGAGAAGCAGAGGAGTGAGGAGGGGGAGGGAGAGGAAGAGGGCTGTAGGCCGAGCAAGGAGCAACGTCGACGTGAAGCGGAGAACCGTCGTCATACGGAGGAGGGCCGTCGTCGTGCAGAGGATGACCGCAGGCGAGAAGAGGAGGGAGAACGAGAAGAGCGTAGACGTGAAAGGGCGGACCGTCGACACAAAGAGGAGGAACGTGAACGCGAGAAAGAGGAGCTCCAGCACGAGAAAGACCGTCGGCGCGAGAAAGAACGTCGGCGCGAGAACGACCGTCAGCGCGAGAAGGAGCACGCNAGGGAGANNAAGACCGTCAGCGCGAGAANGAGGCAAACCAGCGCGAGAAGGAGCGCCAGCGCAAGGAGAAAGAGCTTCAGTATGAGGAGGAGCGTCAACGTGAGGAGAAACGAAGGCGCCTTGAAGAGGAGTGTCGCCAGGAAGAGGAAGAGCGTAGACGCGAGGAAGATGAACTTCAACGCGAGAACCAGCGCCGACGCGAAAAGGACGAACAGAGGCGTAGAGAGGAGGGACGCAAACGCAAGGAGGTGGATGCAAGTGATGACGAGGAGCTGGAGGAGGAGTACCAAGAGGAAGACGAAGAGGCACCTCGTACGCGGAGTAGTAAGAAGAAGGCCGTTACCATCGACGTGGAGGATGAGGGGGAGGACGATGAGGATACGTCCTCAACACGGAAACAAACCCACTAAGGTGGATAAGGGCAAAGGGAAGGCCCCGATTCAACCTGAGGCATCAGGCTCTCGGGAAAAGACGGTTTGGACCTCCAAGAATGTGGCTAAGCTCAACCAAGCTGGGGAGCTTCTACACGACCTCCTCAATTCTACTCGGCTACCACTCCATCTCATACTGAAGAAGCTCGATCTCTACATCAAGTTTACTCGAGAGAACTCGTACTCCACATTCAAGCGCTATCTCAAGCTGACTAGAGAGGGACCCGGTACGCTGTTCAAGCCCTTCTATTCATTCCTTTCTAACTCTCTTCAGTGGCTCCGTTCGACCAACACGCGCAAACGACTGCTGAGATGTATAAGGAAATCAAGGCGGCTTGCTTGAGGCAATCGGAACAGGCATGGGAGGATCAGAAGGAAACGTGGAAGAACACCATCCTTACCATTCAGAAAGGGGGCGACGGCTCTGTACCCCCTGACACCGAGAACGAGGAAGTTGCGGAGTATATGGAGCGCATAATCTCCCAGCATGAAGTATTGGTAAGTCGCCTTTGCTATGTTGAGACTTAAACGGCTCGTGCTGACATGTCCTTGCGCAGGTAGAAGATGTCCGGAATAGTGGGCCAGTTGATATTCTTTCGCTGGTCTACTCCTCCCACCCAGGCGCTCGTACCATGTCCCAGTTTGTTACCGCTGATCCCAACTTGGAGGACGTCCTTGACAATGTCAAGGGGAGCGTCCGCGATTTCATAGAGAGGGTTGTCACAGTTACAGAGTAGGTTTAATTCCGGTCACTGACATGCAAGGCCAAGCTCATTGACGTCTTTCTTCAGTTCCTTTGAATGCGGAATCAAGGATCCTGCCGAAATGACTTTCGAAAGGTTCCAAGCTATTGCAATTGGACAAGCCGGTGCGAAGGCTGACAAGAAGCCTTCCAAGATACCCGCCCAGTCCAAGACGAAAAGGCCTGACCCCGACACCGCTGTCCTCGAGAAGATAGAAGATCACCGTGGCTTGGTGGAAAGGTATCGTAAGAACAAGAATGACGTACCGCCGTCGATCGCCGTCGACTCGCAGAAGCGTTGGGACAGGGCACAATGTCGTGTCTTCCTGAGGGGTCTTTACGGTATGTTGCATTTGTTAGTCGCTGCGAACACTGGTTTAACTAATTTGGTCGATAAAGCGGATGCTGTTGGCAAGCGAGATGCACCGATTCTCATCTGGAACCAAAACTGGACCAACGCACTGGTGGCTGCGAAGCTCACTTTTTACATACCCGGCGAATTCAAGGCTATTCCTGGCACCGGGGACTGGAACCCCAGCAACTGGAAGGTCCCTGCCTGTAAGGAATTCCTGGAGTTCTTGCGAGACAAAGACCTTCTTGTGAGGTTGGAACCATGGAGCGAAGGTAAGCATTGGTGGTGATATCACGCACGCTGTGTCTAACTCTTCATTCAGAAAATTGCCAGCTCATGCAAGGTGATCCCCGATACAAGACCATACCCATCGTCGTCTCCAGCACCCCTCCGAAGAATACAATCAAGACAGTCGGAGATTCACTTCAGCAGCAGATGAGCGATGCTGGCAGTGCTGGCCCCAGTGTCATTGGGATCTCCGACAAGCCACTGGAGATGGCACGAGGTCGCTCGGAACTCAAGAAGGATCTGAAGGCATCTCACAAGGGCAATCCGGTCAAAGACAAAGAACGCCTTAATCGCTTTTTGGAATCAAGTAAGCATAAGTAGTGTGGTGCCTTTGCTAGTTTACCTTTCGGTGTGCACCTTTGCTCATCTATACCCTTCGCTCATTTATTCCTCTCCGCTTGTCTGTTCCTCTCCGTTTACTGCATATAACTCTTTCGGAAACTCCAATTCATTCTCGTGGTGTATGTGGCTTCTCTTCCATATGATATCTTACCTGTTGCTGTTAACTTGGACTTGTAATACATGTGGTATTCTGCGAATGAGAATTTTGTTCGATACAATGAAGAATTATACTGTGTGCTCCTTACGAGCGTCGCAGACCTCTGGCTGCATGCTATTCTCACTACAGAAGCGGAATCGGAGTTGAGCTTGGTGTGCATAAGTGCAGCTGAGCTCAAACATGAACGATAGCTCAACGATAGCTGAGCTCGTGAACGTGTGTAGCTCAGCTGAGATATGGATAGCTGAGCTCACAGACGTTTGTAAGCTCAGCTCTGAAACAGCTGAGCTTGATTATGAATAACAGCTGAGCTTGTGTACAAGATAATAGCTGAGCTTTTTTGTAAAGAATAGCTCAGCCCCGAACAGCAATGGCTGAGCTCAGCCAGATGATAGCTGAGCTGTATGGGAATCAGTAGCTGAGCTCAAGGCCGTCGTAGCTCTGAGCTCAAAGGGGCGCTCGTGCTGAAGCTCAAAGGGGCCGCTCGTAGCTGAGCTCAAGGCGCTTGTAGCTGAGCTCAAGGGCCTTCATAGCTGAGCTCAAGGGCGCTTGTAGCTGAGCTCAAGAGTGCTCGTAGCTGAGCTGCAGTGATAATGAGGACCCCAGACACCAGCATGGTGGGCTCAGCTCGGCCAAGTAGAGCTGACCAGAGCTGACCAGAGCTGACATCAGCTCAGCTTATTGATTGGATTTTAACGTTGAGCTCAGCTCTTCCTCAGTAAGCTGAGCTAGCTTTCAAGGCTCAGCTCATATGCACACAGCTGGCGAACTCATATCCCAGCTGAGCTATGTAGCTGAGCTGCAGCTGGATACCCTAAGCTGAGCTCCGAGCTGGCCGACATTAAGTCGGAGAGCTTGGGGAGCTGAGTCCGACTTAATGTCGGCCAGCTCATGTGACCTAGGTGCCCACCCAGTCCTCCTCTTGTTGCACCAAGAGCTCCCATCGTAGACCAAACCAACAATCCTTTCCTTGATCAACAAGTTCCGAGCTCTCCCCAACCTGCAGCTCCTTCCGTACCTCGAGAATTTGTCCTGAGAAGCGTTGCTGTGCCCGTACTGCAGCGTCCGCGCTCCGGCCCTCACAGTCCCGCCCGTGGACATACCTCTGTCAACACGTCTCCCAGCCCAGCACCCCCTCCGGGTTTCGGTGCTGATGAACCTTCGGACAACGATTCTTCCAGCAGTGACGACGATGACCAGCAGCAGCCTGCTACTCAGCGTCGGGGTGCTAACGATGTTTGGAAGTTTTATTCGAAGCTTCACCAGAACAAGCGGACCTGCCTGCTTTGCATGTATGTTGTCCCTCACCTCTAGCATCGCGTGTATTGACAGACATTTTTGTAGTCAGCAACTGGAGGCTGGAATCACAGAAGATGCCCCCAAGCAGTACGGCTTCCGCACTACCACCGGCGTCCTTCGCGCCCATCTATTTCACTCCCATGCCGACACCTGGATCCCAGCATGCGACTCCATGAAGCTCAAGATCGGTGGTAAGACTCAGATCAAGAACCTGGTGGCACAATGGCGAGCCCGCCAGGCGGGGGCTGCGTCTTCGGCTGAGACCGAGGAAGATGGGATACCCCCATTCTCCGACGAGGCTTTACTCGACGCCATCGCAGATCTCGTCGTCTGTGATGATTTGGTGCGTGCTGTTTATGTTTTCGTCACCTGCTTGTCAACTGACGGAACACATTAGTCTCTCAATGTCATCGAGTCCCCCCGCTTTCGCCGACTCATACTCATTCTCCGAGAAGAACTGAAGGACTCTGACATACCACATCGCACCAAACTGCGCGAGCGGATTGAAGAGCTCTGGACGGAACATGTCAAGGATTTGCGTGCAGATTTTAAGGTATGCCATCGATACCTTCATCCTCGGTGTCTGTTTTAATGGTTTATAGAACGCTACCGGGAAGGTGTCACTTACGACCGACCTCTGGAGCGACACCAACCTCTCGCCGTTTATGGCTGTCACAGCGCACTGGATCGAGATCAAGGAGCAGCGGACTTCGCGTGGGACGGAGAAGTGCATGGTGTTTCGTGCGGAGCTCATAGCATTCCACCGTGTCCCTGGCCGGCACACTGGTGAGCACCTCGCCGCAGCTTTGCTGCATGTGTTGGACCGTGTCAAGATGACGGCCAAAGTGCGTTTCTTTGTCTTCACCTTCCGCACCTTCTGACATCTTGTAGATTGGCTGGCTGACTCTCGACAACGCATCGAACAACGACACGATGATGCCCGCATTGGCTGACCTTCTCCGGGCCCGTGGTATATCATTCTCAGCTATTGAACGTCGTATACGGTAAGCTCCTTCTGCCCTCACTATTGATTGGTTGTCTTACTTCCCTCCGCAGTTGCTTCCCACACATCACCAACCTCGCATGCAAGGCTATTCTCGCTGCCGTCACAGATCTCGCCCAAGCTGCTGTCAACGACGACGAGTTGGACGCCGAGTATGAGCCAGTGTCAACAGGCTCATCTCGAGACATCATTGCTCATGTTCGCCTGATAGTCCGTGTTGTAAGTTCCTCCGGGATTTTAATCGATCACAATGTCCTGACTTCTCTGCACAGATCCGTGCATCCTCTTTACGGCGCCAGCGCTTTGAAGACTTGCAGCGGGCATCCATAAAGGAGCCCCTTGAACTTCTGCGAGATGTCGACACTCGTTGGTCGTCGACTCTGCTCATGGTCGAACGGTTCCTTCGTCTCAAGGAGGTACGTATCACTCACCTTGACTACTTAATCAATTCGTTGTTGACACTTCATGTAGTATATTGTGCGTATGCTGAAAGAGCGCGATCTCGAGAAATATGCACTTCGCGAACACGAATGGGGCGTGCTTGAGGCATATCAGAGGATTCTGCGGGTGGGTGCTCATCTACACGCAACACATCTTTGATCTCATTCTTGCGATAGGTTCCACACGCTTTCCAGCAAAGGCTCTCGGGCGAGAAGACGCCTACTCTCCATCGGGCGCTACCTTCTTTCCATCAGATGATGGCAGCGTGGACAGATCTGAAGGCACAGCTTCCACGGTACACCACTGTCATCGATGCTGGTCTCAGGAAGTTGCGAGAGTACTGGAATGAAGTGAAGGATGTCCCCGCTTATTCACTGGCCATGTGTGAGTTGGTTTGTCGTCTGCCTCGATTAATTTCTTACCCGCTGTTCATTCTACAGTTGTCACACCGACAAATAAGCTGTCGTGGTACCGCAAGAATGATCCGGATCGCACTTCTTGGGCCAAGGACCTTTGTATCGAGACGGTGAGTTGACAACTTCATTCCATTTCGCAACACCTGGACTGAATATCCGTATCCCAGCTCAAGCGTTACCGTGCACCAAACACTATCAACACCCCGGCTCCTCGTAGACGTCAGCAGGAACACGACGACGATGCATGGGTTGACGAGGCTTTAGGTTCTCTCGAGGATGTGGGACCGCGTCGATTCCAAAGCCTCGAGCAGGAAGTAGCAACGTACCTTCTCGACACCCGAACGTCTTCAAGTACGATCCGTTTCTGGGAGGTGTGGGCTACACATTTTCTTTTCCGATCGGCTCTCATTTCATGTACAGGAACACCAAGAGGAATACCCGACAATCTTCGCACTTGCTATGGATGTCCTTCCCATTCAAGGCTCGGCTGTGCCTTGTGAGCGTGTCTTCTCCTCAGCGAAGGAGACTATGCGGCCTCGTCGCAACCGTGTTGGACCTAAGCTTATGGAGGCACTCCAGATGCTGAAGTTCTCGCGTCGCAATGGTGGTGGTGGATGTGACCTCGACTTCACCAGGGGAACAAGCAGGAAAGAGGAGATTGAGGCATTGGAAGCGCACTGCTCTGGGGCGGTTCAAGTCCCAGATGACTATACAACATACATCAACTCTTTGGTAGAGGAATTGCTAGGAGATAACGATGCAGAGGATGTGAATGAGGAGGACATGTATCTCGACGAGTAGCTTATCCCTTTTTGGAATGCAAATGATGGTTTTCGCAGACGGCTCAGTTCGGTTCCCTGCGTCCAGCCGTAACCACCACAATCGGCTCAGAACCGATGACGCACGAACCTGTAACCGTGCAAAACCGAGCCGAGTCGAACCTAGCCGAACTTCGGCAACACTACGCTGAGCTGTCAGGGTCGAGGCCACTAATAGGTTGAGAGAAACTGGCCGCTTGCGGGCGCGCGTCTTGGGCGCTGCTCGCCAGAAGTAGGTCTTTCAGCTTCCCGCAGTCGTTTGTGCTAGAGACTAAGGGGAAGCATGCGGTTAGCTACTTGGTCGAACCGTCGCAGATTCGACTACGTACGTGACATGTCAGCGGTGTACTGGCTCGTGTCAGAGGTGTCGTCGGGAAAGTCCAGTGTACGATGAACTGGGGATGCACTACGAGCGGTCGGGAAGTTGACGGAGGCGTCCACAGCCATGGCGGCGTCGATAATGGACCCCAACGAAGGATCGGGAGGCAGCAAGGCGTGCATCTCTCGGAACGTCTGCACGGACGCTTCTATTCGAACTTCGTGGATAGGGCTCATGGAAGAGATTTGAATGGCAGAGGTGAGAGTGCGAGAGGGTGCGTTGAATGGTGCTCAAAGGGGTGCGTGGGACTGAAAGGGAACGCAAGAGAGGCGCAGATGCAGCGAATCCAAGGTCAACAACGCCCAAAAGGAAGGGAAAGTGCGCGCACCACGGATTGGTTGCCTGGCCCCTGCGCCGTGGCACCTTCTCACTATCCGCCGTTCGCCGTTCTGACTTCTATCCGCCTTTTCATCTTCAAGGCTTCTCCGACCGCGAGGCTGACTGAGACGCATAAGCCTGACTTGGAGCGACTTGGAGCGGCTGAAGAGAAGCCTTGAGCGTGGCTCGTTAGAGTGTATGGTAGAGGAGTAGGGGAGTGAGCTGTTAACCTTACCGTAAAAGGATCCCAAAAAGGCGGCGCGTTATATAGCTTCGCTATGGTTACTTAAGCCGAGAAGAGGAGAAAGAAGTAATCGGAGCTTCAGTCCACGCCCGAAGCTGCCGTGAATATCAGAGCTAATGTAATAGACGGATGCCAAAGTCGAAGAGAGTCCATACCTAATAGACCCGCACAAGGAGCGTAGGTGCAGCAGACCGATCCGGCGCTGCGGTAGCTTGCTGCATTGTGGCGGGGAAGGTCGGTTAGGGCCTCACCACAGTTAGTGTGGGTGATAAACGCAGCCCAAACGAGTCTTTCTTGGAGCCGTTTGGTGAAGGTGATGCAAATGAATGCCTACGTCCAGGCGTAGCTCGGGTATAAGCGGACCCAAGCTGTTGTTTCGCAGGTCAACCCGGATTGATGCGCATCAATTGCGGGGGTATTTCCATGTTTGGCAACTGCGCATCAGTCCACTGTCCGGTTCATAGTGATTCGAATCGATACATATAGTATTTGCCGAAGCTCGACATACCCACCGACCTCACCCCAACCCCCAGCCCTCGCAGCAATCATTCTGGCACCAGCAGACTTCTCGTTTCACACTGTCCCATATACTCAACAAGATTAGACCGATGTTCCCTGCTCGCCGGAACGCGATACATAGTGACATCACCTTACAGGCAAGTCGATGGAAACTGAGTTAGCTTCACCCCCTAATTACGTTTCTAAATCCCCGTTGTACTCACCCAGGCCTGATATCAAGTGTCGGGACTCAACTCATCAGCAAGTACGTCAACCGTCGCGCTACTCGCTTGCAAAATCGACAACCTCCGAATTCGCACCTGTTTTGACAGAAGCTCTTCGTACAGTTGGTAGTTTCACGATTTCCATGTGTCTACACGTCTACTGAAAGCCTCATACAGATCACGAATGCTCGGCTCGGAGACGCAGGGAATTTACGCATCCGTTGTTCGCTCGCGTTGGTTCCTCGCGTGACGGGCGCTTAACGGCTGATGCGTCTCGCAAGCCCCTCGAAACCAATATGGCGGCGATTTCTCTGATGTGATTTCAACTTGATAGATACTTACCTTGAATGGGAGACTGACAATAAAGATAGAAGGTCGTATGAGCAACCGTGGAGCCGCTTTATTTGCTCAAAGAAAAGGTCAGTAAATGTTCGTCGCGTGTATACACCCGGTATTGACCTTCCACTTTTCTCCTCGCCTTCCAAGTACCCACAGTCGCCCTGTGAACGTCGATAGGCATGGATGCCAGCCGGTGTAAGCATAGTCTTGGTGGAATCGCTAGGGAAGCAGGATTTGGGCGGGATTCAGCGCCGCAACTTTACGGGGCTGCTCAGCAGCGCTTTACGGGAGTTTCGACATGGGTGGAAGTGCTCTAATGTAAAAGCGCAATGCTCCGCGTTGCCGCTCTTCCCATTCTGCGCCTTACTTTCACATTGCCACTTGTGTACGTGACTTGGATTAATATAATGTGGCGTTCATATCTAGTTCATGTGAACTTCCCCGCGGGATGCGCACCGCTTCCCGAGCACAACAGGCTTGCCCCAAAGTCTGCCATGATAATTCTGGGGATCATCAAAGCGCTCAGTACCACCAGAAGGCGCACGTACTACCGTTGGAGCCCCAGACCGATGAGCAAGCACGACGAAGCACGACGCCGACGTTAGACCGGAATAAGCGCCCATGGTGCAAATCGCTGCATTCGCAGCCAGAAAGTTTGTGGGCGCTCTCTGGAGCACCTTTCTGGCTTAGAACATATCCATCACTTCACTAGAATGTCAGGAAGAGGCTTTGTGGACCCGACGAGACTGACGGAAACATCATCGGAGTGTGCGAGTGACGGAGAGAACATTCTCCTCAAACCCCCATTCGCACCACAGATCTACATATTCTGAAACATATCATTTTACAAAAACAACGGGTAGCTATAGAATCCGAGGATACATTTCCGTGGCTGTCAAAGCTGTACGCTCGACGGAATCGGAGAGGGAACGGGGTTACGAGGAGGGGATGGCTTGGAGGAGGCAGATGCGAAGCGAAAGCGTTAACCAAGATTGCGACGAATTCATGAAGCTATGCTCCTAAGATAGACGTACCTCAGCTTGTTAGGATGTACGATATGCGTTCTGTGCGACGTTTGAACCCAGTGACATTGTGAGAGTCTGAACGGTGCGCTACTATTGAGTCAAAACAAATCAGTGAATGGACGCATTTCTGCAAAGAAATGCTGAAGAAAATACCTATACTGTAGCGCTACCTTACGTAGGTAGTGCCTCAATATCATCCCAAGTCGATCCACCTTCTTGACAGGCGGTGCTCGCCAAGTTCGCGAGAACATCTCCCCATCGTTCCCTTCCCGCAGAAAACACCACTAAAACACTTCCGTTGGCCTTTGGGTTAGTCTCGGTGGCTTTGAGTTATCAATCAAAAGCCTTGGCAGCCCGAATAGAGTCAGCAGCTGCCTTCCCGGCGGGATCGAGGGCTTGAATCTCGTGCTGAATGGGAACTACGAGGGAAAGAACGTAATTTAGCGAAAACAGCACGAATTAACGGGAGCGAAACTTACGACTTGGTTGACGGTGCAGCATGGTAGCACTGCCAGCAGCGCAAGTGGCTTCGAGCCGAAGATCTGGAGTGGGAGGACGGAAATTGTATAAAGAGGGGAGGAGGATGAGGTTGATTTGACATCCCCTCACTGGGATTTGCCTCTCCCTTTCCTCCCTTTCCACTCTTCGCCTTCGCTCTCACGCACTCCTCTCCTTGCTCACTGGAGCATTCCACGCTCAGCATGTACTCTCTCCCTTCGCCGACATTGTGCCTGACCTTCTTGGTATCCTCGCTATCGCACACGGCGAGCGCGTCGACGGCCCCTGTTCCTCGGGTGAGTGATGTCACTTTGCTGTTCGCTTACCACTCACCTCACGCTCTCTATTCCCTGCCACGTCCAGCATCCTTTCGCCCACTATGGGCAGCGCAGACCGCGTGAACGGTGAGTAGGCTCTTGACTACTGGAACTCATCGACCTTTGCTTACCTCTTCGCCTTCGCGCTTTCGTAGCTTGAGTTTCCAGCATCTTTCGCCGGTGAGTATCTTCTGCCTCGACGCATTTTGAAATGACTCAGGTCTGTTATAATAGTCTAGGTCAGTGAGCATCATTAGCGCTCGGTATTCCTCGAATAATAAGCTCAGTGTCGACGCCTGCCTCGCGTAGTCGCAGGCGCAGCTAACTACCCCATGGGTTACAAGTACCCGTTAACCACCGTTCAGCAGTGTCCATACCTGTGCTGAATGGAGTACTGGCTGGAGGTAAGCTTCGTCATTTTGGATGAACAGGACTAAACCAAACCCACCTATCCAATTAAATACTTCGTATACAGCTCCGTCGTCGTTCACCGAGCGCCTGGCGTATCCTTAAAGGTGAGTACTTGATTCCATACAATACATAGACGGCTATGCAACTCACCTGTGCTGTAGGACCTTTGCAATACCCTCGAGGCCTGGCATTTGGTCAGTCCGAGACGCTACCAAAGTATTCGCTCCGAACTGACCAACCTATGGCCAGGTTCGCTCGCGCTCGTCGCCCAACATGATATACTAGACCTAGAGGACGGTAAGCATCAGTCTAACAATTCTTGAGATGAAGCGTACTCACATCTACCCAAATACTCTCGTAGAGGTTGCTTGGGTTCTCAACGAGTGCGGCGCACTTCGTTTGTCGTCTTCGCGAGTCTAGGGTCGGAAGGGTAAGTATTGAACCGCGAAAGAGCGACCGATTAACACACACTTTACGCCAAGACTTCGCATTGAGCGTACGCTTGCCACGGGAGGTCAGTCGAGATCATACCGAACCCTTGCACCCCGACTGAGAAGCCAATTTGCGATCGTAGTGCCCTGGTGCTTTCGTCACTCCACTAGCCTCAATGAATGGTGATCTACGCACTTTGAGGGTTTGCGACAGACTAGACTGACCTTTGTTTGAGCAGGAACTATAGATCTAGCTCGTCGATGGCAAGATATCTGTCGAAGGTGAGTCAATGGAAGCTGTAAAGCTAGATAACGAGCTCACGCACCGATCCAAACCCCATCTAGGTCTCTGTACAGGTACAGCGCAAAGAAAGGCGTAAATAGTATATTCACGAAGGTAAGGACTACTACGATACATCTGGATCTCACAAGCTAACTACTGACTAGACCCTATCTGCGTCGCCGTCGATCGCGTGAAACGCTGCGCACCTCTCTCCTCGCACGTCCCTGCTTTCGCTTGTAGTCGTAATTCCCCTACGCAGGCGTTACGATTTACTACAAGTCGATTGAATGAAAGGTAAACGGAGTACTTACCCAGAACCCTCCGTGACGGAAGGGAAACTTGACGTCGTCGCAGGTGCGCCGAATGTTCTGGATCTTGAACTCGGTGAACATCGCGTCCGAGCCGAGTTTCTGCACGGTACGTGCATGCTACTCAATCCCAGAGGCGAATCGCCTTCCGGCTTTGGGCTGGCGAAGACGACCTTGGGGCCCGCGAAAATAAGGGCGGTCGTCTTTGGTTCTTGGACGCCCATGATCGCCACTGAAAAGGTAAGAAGTACACGCGAACGAAGAGGGTTCGGTGTCTCTCAAGGTAACGGAATGGCCGCGCTACGTACCTGTGTTGGGCTTGGATTCGCTTCGACTCGGAGGTGGTATACCTCCTCAAGGTGACGATCGAGGTAAGATCAAGTCTTTGATTCTAGAACGGAAGTAAGTCAGTAACGGAACCCTTGACCTTTGCGCTAACCACACTGACCTGAGCCGTTTCGCTGCTGCGCGAATCGTTCTACCACCGTTGAACAAGAATAAGAGCTTGCCGTTCACGCTCGCTTTCGTTCTCTGGACCTGTCCTGCCGCATTGGAAGCGGAGCCGCCGTGACATTCACTCCGTTACGGTACGTACCAATGGTCTGAAACAAACTGAAAGTCAACTCACGAGCGCGATCGAATACTGTAATGCTTACCTAGACTAACCTTTGGCGAGGGACGAGGGCATTTGCTGCGCATCGGGTCTCAAGCGAACAAGACCTTTCCGTGGTCTTGAATTCGTGCGAAGGTCTATAAACGATGGTAAGACTCACGACCATCACACAAAGGAACCGGGACTGACCTTTACTTGAACCTCAGCTTAGATCGTTGACGAGCCTTACCCAGAGCCCACTAGGTACGTCGTCCCACCCTATTCACGCTCTCTCGGACATCCCATACCCCAAAGGGATATTGGGAAGGGATGTGGTCGTCTACTAGTATACCAGGTATATATCTGCATTCGGAGGTAAGTACGATAGCCGTTGACTAGACTAAACGGAACTGACTTTTGTTAGATCCCTAGGCCTCCGCCGCAGCACCGATGCCGTCCTCGAACACCCAATATCTCGAGCGGATATTGGGAAGGGATGTAGTTTCCCCCACTAGGCAACAGTCTACGATTCAAGGTAAGCAACATATTCGTTCATTTGAATTGACTCGAACTTACCTCTGCTTAACCCTAGGCCTCCGTCGCAACGAACCTTGTACCGACGCCGCCCTCCAGCACCTTACATTCCTTCAGGATATTGGGAAGGGGTGTAGTCGCCTACACCAGGCAACGATCTACAATCCGAGGTAAGCAATACATTCTTTCATTCGAATTGACTCCAACTCACCCTCGCTTGACCCTAGGCCTCTATCCCTACGTACCTCCCAAACGACGCCGTCGTCGAACACCCGATACCCCTTTGGGATATTGGGAAGGGATGCAGTCGTCTTCGCTGGGCGATCCCATCCCTCTTTTCGTCCTTTCTCCGAGATTCACCATCTACAGACAACAGTAAGTAGTATATTCGCTAAAGAGATTGCTTAGTACTTACCTCGACCCCTTCCTTGCTTTTCCTTCTCGTCTCCATCGCTCTACATCTCCCTAAAGCCATCGAGACCTTCCCCAAGCAATATCCCTTCAGTTCTGGGATATTGGGAAGGGATGTAGTCGACTTCGCGGGGCGAGCCCTCTCGTTCGTCGTCCTTTCGCCGAGATCCACCATCTGCAGAGATCGGTAAGTCGTATGTCCACTAGGATGAATTCATTACTGACCTCTCGTCTCCGTCGCTCTAGCATCCCTACGGCCCATCGAGACCTCTCGAAGCGAGGTCATATTGGGG
>JANDKE010000847.1:0-19415 GCA_027627275.1 Coprinellus aureogranulatus | reverse complement strand
CATATTAGAGCTCGATATTGAAGGTTTCTCCAGTACATAGAACGACGCTCAGGCGCCGAGGTAAAGACGTGGTTCGGACGCCATTGACAATGTTAAGATCAAGATTCAAGACAACACATGTGGGCCTGCTTGAGCGCTGTCCCTTCACCCTCTGACCACGACACAGGGAAACCTTAGCGGTGACGACATATTTCAACCAGCAAGCACGCTGGGGAGGAGGTATAGCAGCCTTTCGCACTGCATATCTAGTAATAGTCGCCTCGTTGTCTGGTCCTTCGTCCCTGCGGCGTGCAGATTCTCGTCAAGGCGCTCGCTGGCCAGAAGATAGCTCGGAAGGTCGGGCATCTAACACTGTCGACAACGTCAAGGCCAAGGTTCAAGACGACACTCAGTGAGTCATCAACCTTTCTTCGTCTGAGTCGGTCTGACTGACTTGTCATCGACGACTCAGTACTACGGCAAGCAGCTCGAGGGTTCCTTTTCGGACCATCTCTAGCGAGCACGAACTGCATGGTCTAGTCTCCTGGCCCCGTGCAGACATGCAAATTTTCGTGAAGATCGCCAAACTGGCAGCCGAGTATCCAATGGTATCGACAATGCCAAGACCAAGATTCAAGATGTGGCAGTATCCCTTGGGCAGCAGCGTCTTGTGTACCGGTAAGCGGTTCGAGGATGTCGCACCTCTCCAACTTCTGCCTGGCGACTTCGTAGCGCCTCGCTGTTGTGATGGCTCCCAATTTTACTGCGGGTGTCTGAATTACCTTAGGTTTTGGGGATTCTCCTGTATCGTAGTTTAAGATAACGCAATCTGTGCCGGCTTGTGCGAGCTTGAAAGTAGTCCTGGTCTACGTGGTCTGTAGTTATTCGGTGGAACTATCTTCTGTTTTCCGGATCGCGGCCGTAAGACATATCTGGGACTCCACCCACTGACAGGGATGGATTGTCAACGTAACGGTACGATGATCATTGTGCATCATTGGCCAGTCCCCCTGTCTGGTCCATCATTGTATACTGGGTCATAGACCACTGCGGCGCTACACCAGCAGGATGACCCGTAGTTTAGAGGGTGTAAGAAAGGAGGCTGCCGCTCAACGGAGCCGTCGAATGGGTTTACACGCCGAGTTCCAAGGCTGGAGATCTAGGTTTTTTCACTCGAGCTCGGGCGAACAACGGAGAGCCGAATCGTCGGTATGCCCATGAAGTGATATATAGCTACAACAAGGTGTAAACTTCGCGAGGCTTGCTCTGAGCTCTACTGGTTGCGTTCAACGGCATGGAGCTAGATCGGCGTTCGAGGAGGGCAACTTGCGCGTGGATCGGGGAATTTGCATAGCGCACTTCGAGTCGGAGCAGCAGAGAACAACATACGCGGGGTGCATCAGGATATTCTTGATAATCGGGACTTGACCATACTGATACCATACTTGACAGGCTTGTCAGGCTGATGGGGCTGGCATGAACGAAACCAAAACGATACAAACGGATTATAGTCGCTTCATCGAGGCAGGCGCCGTCATGAACTTTGCGTAAGCTATCTCCTCCTTGAGCTTAGCAACATTCGAGGCTCTCATTAATCGCGTCCCATGCAAACGGATCATCGGTTTGCATGTCTCGCCACTTGTCTCAGGTTGGTGTAGCTTTTGATAAGCGCCCGTGTGAGAGGACCCGTCCAAGCTGCCCGTGAGCCAAATCTTCCGCGGGGCTCAGTGCCCCCGCGACGGCTTGCCGCTTGAATCAGGGTAATTCCCTCCCATGACATCGACGACGACATCGATCCCGAGTCATAAGAATGTCTTACTAAGTCATATTGACAAGCGGTGACTCTGGTCGAGAGCACGCCTGAGCACGCCAACCTGAGGGCGATCCAGGGTTTCTCCCATCAAGCTTGAAGCAGAATTAGCGACCCTGTGGTGTGACGATATTCATGGCTAGAGGACGAGTGTGAATGTGGTCCGGTTCCGCTTACGAGCTGTGATGTGCACCCAGCCCTTTAGGGCTTCCTCTGACGCCCACTGCGCTCAGAGACGAGCCTCGAGGATCCACTCCACAGTCGTCATCGTAATTACTTGTGGAAACCGGCCGTTCCTTAATGGGGCCTCGTTCACCCTCTCATGATTATAAGATTCAAGCGGGTATGTACCCGGGAATTGGGAAATAATTCAGGGCTGCGTGCCTGTGGTCTCATACCTTGTGATTATAGTAAATTCTTCCCCGGTCACGATTTCAACTCTCTGGAACTGATGCTTGCTCCGAAAACGGGTCGGCGTGAACGTCAAAATGAGACCCGCATCTACGAATCAATGGTCAGCGCTTGGGGTCCTGGGGTCCTAGAACGAATCAACGTTTTGACGCCTGGAGTGGTCGTGTTGTCTACTTGAGCACTGAAGTGTAGCAGGGCGCCAATTGACTATGAGGATATGCAGAGTGGCTCGGTGTAAGTGCGCAATGCGCGATGAGCGTTTCCCTGCCACCAAGAAAGAGCAGAGGGAGCCTTCAAATCAGAAAAGGGAGGCTGAGCAATGTGCGAGCATCAATCGATGAGCTGTTGACTTTGCACGATATCCAGTCTAGGGCCGCGGGGAGGTCGACATTCCTCATCCCTCTTTCCCCTTTCTCTGCTGTGCTGGCCCGAAGGGATGATGGGTAGTGCCGCTTACTCTTGATGGCTGGTTGTCATGTCAGTTCGCTTGGAGTAGCGGTCAAGCAGAGTCACAGCAGACTCTACAGCCCGAAGAGTTGGCCGCAACACTCCTTTCAGTGATCTGGATTAGGACCCCATATGTGTACGAACTCGTGAACTGTCAGCGCTACCAAGGATTACAAGGCTATACCTAATGGAATATAAGGCTGATGCGCATGACTCCGCTGATAGCGTAGGTAATGCTATATCAGGTTTGACCAATGGCTCACGGAAAATATGATGACCTCCCTTCCGCCGTTCTATTCTTAGTTCCCTACTTATGAAGTATCCTCGCACGTTCTTGGCATTGCAATACGTCTGTTACGGCCTCTGACCTAACTTCGGTGTTCCACTCTGAGCCCATGACGCCGTAGACATGACTGACGTATTATCCCCAGGCTACCTCGCCGATGCACTCGGAAGGCAGAAGGTTTGTGAGTATCATGACCTATTGCATTGGATTCTGGACATGAGCTAATGCATGTCGACCAGACGGAAAGGAACTCATGCTCATTATCTTTGCGACCATCATGACCCTCACCACTCCCACTGGACAACTCTCGCCTGACCACGCCCTCATCTACCTTGCGATGTGGCGCATCGTCCTTGGCGTCGGTGTCGGTAGGTTGAGCTTGTCTCTCTTCGTTCTGGTGGAATACTAACACACTTGAAAGGTGGAGACTACCCTATGTCGGCGTCAGTGACGAGTGACCGCGCCAACATCAGGAAGAGGGGTACGATGCTCACGTACATCTTCGCGAACCAGGGTTGGGGTTCCCTAATCGTACGCGGGCTCGGTCTCCCTCGACGAACAGGGGCTGATCTTTGTCCATAGGGTTCGTTGGTCGTCATCATCTTGTTGGCGATCTACAAGCATGTCATCAACACCGAAGGGAAGATCAGCAAGGTCGATGGAGGTGTGACTTACACCGTTTCCCATCCGTTCGCATAACTCAATCTCTTTCTCCAGTCTGGCGTATTGCCGTTGGGCTCTCCCTCATCCCCGCCTTCGGTACCCTATACCAACGTTTGACGCTCGGCGAATCCACTCGGTATGAAAACAGCAAGAAGCTTACCGAGTTCGGAACGGCCTCGCAGAGCGACAGCGAGGATGAGATCGTCAAACTGAAGGAACTCCAGGTCAAGGAAGAGGCGGTCGAGGTTCGGGACATCGAGCAGAACAGTGATAGCAGATCCGCGAGTCCGATTGCGCGCCCCAAGGATGACGATGTTAGGAGTCTCGCCGCTGAAGACGTCGCGAAGAAGCCTGCCCATTTCAAGGGTCAGCCCTTTCGAATGTGATTACAGGGATCATTAACTCACGGACGATAGAGTTCTTGCGGTACTTCACAAGGTGGGAGAACGCGAAGTTGCTCTTCGCGACGAGCGCGAGTTGGTTCCTCTTGGACATCGCGTGAGTAGATCCAGTCTCTTGTGTCACTTGAACACTCACCGAAATTCGTCTCTCCTCTCCTCAGCTTCTACGGAATCAACCTGAACCAGAACGTCGTCCTCCAGCAGATCGGGTTCGACGGCGCTACTGGCACTCCTTGGCACAAGCTCTTCCGTGTCTCGACCGGGAACATCATCATCACTGTTCTTGGTTTCGTCCCAGGTTAGTCTGCAGCATCTTCTAGTCAAGTTGGAGACTGACTTACATTGAAAGGATACTACGCTACCCTGTTCACGATCGAGATCCTCGGCAGGAAGTGGATCCAGATCCAAGGTTTCCTCTTGTCTGCCCTCTTCCTGGGCGTTCTTGCTGGCAAATTCCATACGCTGTCGACGGTTCAGTTCATCGTGTGCTTCGCGTTTCTCCAGTTCTTCTTCAACTTTGGTGCGAACACGACGACATATTGCTATCCTGCTGAAGGTGCGTCAGTTTCCACCACGGTCTGAGGATGATGGTTCACTGACCTCATTCGCTTACCGCAGTCTTCCCTACGCGCTACAAGGCGTTCGCCCATGGGATCAGCGCTGCGAGCGGAAAGGCTGGTGCGATCATCAGTGCGTTGGTCTTCAACCAACTGAGCAAGAAGATCGGAACTCCTGCTGTCCTCTGGAGTGCGTCTACTTCAGTTTCTACCCCTCAGCCAAATGTTCTGACGTTCCCACTTTTTTCGCTTCAGTCTTCTTCGGGTGCTGCGTCGCTGGCGCGTTCGTCTCACTCCTTCTGCCAGAAGTCAAGGGTAGAGATGCGGACTTGATCCTTGCGCAACAGATTGAGTCGAGGAGGAGGAAGGAGGGCGCCCAGGTCGACGTAGACTAGAGGGGTATTCTACAAGACGATGGATATCCATCAGTTAAAAGGGTCGCGTTGACTTTAGCTTGAGGTTGCTTACTGTTCTAGTGCTTTCGTTATTGTAATCCGTGCTGATTCCTGCTGTATTCAATAAACCGATTAATTTCACCCTTTAATACCCTACCCGACGCGGAGTGAATCAGGGTAGCGCGCCCTACGAACGCGAGAGATGTTGCTGAAGACGGGGCCATTTCTGAGAGACGTTTGCCGATTGAAGGAGTATACCGGGAGGAGCTGCGTGTCGCGGAAAGCCATCGCTTGGCCACACTCAATGGAACCAACGCTCTGGGCTCAGGCCCGTAGAGGTGGAGAGGTAACGTTCAAAACCACCTTCAACCAGTCGAGTGTCAATAGCAAACCGGAGCGCCTTGGAAGTATTGCAAGGGATTGGGGACGACGAGGGAACGCGCTCATAAATCCAAAATCGTTTGATTCCAAAGGAGAAACTCATCCCAGTACATAGTCCCAACATCTCCTTTCCTACTCTCCCTTATCTTCAACCGACCAACGGCTCCCTGCCAGCGTTGAGACCTTCGTTTCCCTGCCTCGCTCTCGCAGGTGTAGTTCCGCGTTGAGGCCGGCGACGAAAAGGCATCTGACATGAAAGTCGGATCGGGCAAGGAGACAACGCCTGTCAGCGGGAAGGAGGAAAGGCTCTGGTCATCGCGGTCGGGGGTCAAGGTGTGGACGTTAGGTGAACAAAGCGGGGATCATTCTGAGTGCCGTCGGCGGTTGCCGAAAGGCTTGGGGGCACTGACGTGTGCTTTCTGAATAGCCAGCTCGGTTTCCTCTTTCTCGACTCTTTCCTCAGATTGAAGCGTTGGTTCCCAGTGAGGATGTGCAATACGAGATACAGCGAATCCTTTGTATCTGCTGCAAAATGTCTTGGAAAAACGTCTGGTGGTTATCACCTTCAGGGAGATAGTCCTATGTCATCTGAGGGTCGCCATCATCCTGCGCCTCCAAAGGAGGAGAGTATCTCATGAGCTTCCAATATGCTACGCCTCGGGCGTGCATCGCACTCGTACTCTTCTTGGAACCATTATTCTTCGACCCCGCATTTACAGATTTCGCCGATTTCCTTGAAGGAAACACAAGGAAGACTTATCGTCGCTGGATGGCTCTCCCTTCGTCTACCTATGACGCCAGAAGAGAGCGTGCACGGACTCTTTGCTCCTGGAAACTGGTGCAGCCGCCTCCCTCGACCTACCTTACCGGCTATGGGGAGCCGTTGCTGGTTAATATCGGATCGGTTCAATGTCGGAGACGATGTTGTTCGGGACAGCAATTGCGCCTATGTGGAACCCACATCGCCTGAGGCCTGTGCACAAGGATGTGTAATGGTGCGACCCTCTTTTGGTATAGGGAGATAACTGGAAGCGATAGTAGGCTGGCCGGACCACAGACTGTGAGTCAGCTGTGGTAGGTATGACGCTCAGGCTGTATACATACTCGGCTCACAGTATGTATAGAAATTTGCCTCGCTGCTCTCGCGAACCCGATGTCCTGACCTCTGGAACCGAAGATGACTTCGGTTTAAATACCCTAGGATTTGCGTTGAGGTCCGTCACTTACACACCCTAATTCCCTATTAACCCTGAGCAGAAAATGCCAGCTTCGCGTCAAGTGGACTGCTCTCAGCCACTCGCTACTCTCGTCCGTGCATCTATGGATGAAGCACACACCGTAGCGACCGCAACACGCGGCCAGCGTCTGCTCCTCGCCGGGAAGCTTCCCCGGGAGGAGTATATACGCTTCCTCATGATGCTGTGGTACATATACAAGTACGTCCCCCACTTGACTGCCGTTGTATATCATTCCGCTGACGAGTGAGAGTTGGTAGTGCCCTGGAAGAAGCCCTCGACCTTCACGCTTCATTCCCTACTCTAGAGCCGACATACAACCCCACCCTTCTCGCGAGGGCACAACTAATCTCCTCTGACATCGCATACCTACTCGGAGTGTCCGAGAGTGAATGGAAGGCGCACCACATCCACCGACGCTTGACAACCCCTTCGATTCCTGCTCCGCTTCAAGCCTATGTCGCACGTATCAAAACGCTGGAAGGTTCACTTGACCCAACCCTGCTTCTAGCACACTCATACGTCCGCTATCTTGGCGATCTCAGCGGCGGACAGGCAATAAGGCGTAACATCACGAAGGCATACGGATTAGACGATGGAGTGGCAGAAGGGAAGGACCTGGGCGTCTCGTTCTACGCTTTCAAAGAGTTGAGAGGCTCGAAGGAAGCTGGACTTGGAGAAGTGAAGAGGATCAAAGAATGGTTCAAGGACGGTATGAACGTCGCGGGCGAGAGATGCGGAGAACATGATACCAAACGTGAGTTCGGTTCCGGCTTACGAAGTATAACATGAGTTCACCTTTCCCACTGACAGTCTGTATCGCGGAGGAAGCGATTCACGCGTTGAACCTTCACATGGGACTGTTCTCAGCCTTGAATCTCCCATCGGAACACGAAGACGAGCCGGCGTCAGCTGCTTTCTCGTCGGCGCCGCAACCGACGGATAAACCCAAGACATGCCCCTTTGGTTTCGGACAGAACAGATCGGAAGGGTTGAGCGGGTGTCCTTTCAGGTTCGGTGTGCTTCAGTCCACATCTCTAGGAGTCAGATCCTGGACGAAAGTGGTTTATGCCTCGTTAGCTACAGGTAAGATTCACTTCCCATCGTACTGTGCTTCGATGGAGGCTTGATGATTCTTTTCCAGCGTGTCTCTTCGTAACACTGGTGATCCTGAGGGAGGCCGTATGGAGCACCTCGGTGGCATCCCTGTTTGCTTAAACATGTACACTCTATTGATTGAAAACATGCATCAGAAGCCTTTTGGAACACCTTCCGTCGGCGCTCATCCATCGCGATCCATATCGAGGGAGGGTTGGGGTTCGCTCCGGCGAGTCTATGAGAGACACTGCAGCGACGAGATATCCATATCAATGCCAGTGACCTAAGAGCCGCAGACCCTCTTCGCGTGCCTACAGATGCAACTGGATAGGTTGCGTTATTTCCTGGTTCCGTTTGGGAGCCGCCTCATTTTGCTTCAATCTTGCTTTGATACCTTAGCTGATTATATAGGCCAGTCAAACTAATCGTACCACGGTTCGATGGCGTAGTTGGTTATCGCATCTGTCTAACACACAGAAGGTCCCCAGTTCGAGCCTGGGTCGAATCATTTTTGGCTCTCTCTCTACTGCCCGTTTTTAAGTCACTTCGCAGTTCGGTCAGGCCCTCGCACTCATGAGTCGGAACGCAAGGCCCAGGAGGCCGAATTTGGCGTATTTTTACTGTACTTACCCTACGCCAGTTGCGAAATCTCGGCTCAGCGGTTCACGAAGGGACGGGAACAGTTCATCCACCAGAAGATATCGTACAGATTGTATTCACTGGTATTCAGAGACTTTGCACAAACCGTAAAAACGGATAGGGTGTCACAGTAATTGGTAAAGCAGGAAAGAGAGGTGTCGCAGCAGGGTAGAGCTTCAAAGATAGTCATCGTCTTCCCGGGTTGGAAGTGGCGTGGTCAATGAGCTTGGGACAGTATCGTTAAGCGAAAGGTGCAACCCTTCTCTGACGAATATCGGGATCGACTCTTCGAAATCGACGTCCAAGGCTGACAGATAATCGAAATCCTTTGAGGGCATCTCTGGCTCAGAAAGGGAATCTTCGTCGGTGGTCTCTTCGGAGAACTCGCTCGATATATCGTCGGTGAGCGTCATTCTTTTGGTGCGATTCTCGAGAATATCCATTGCATTTGCGAAGGTAGTGGAAGGTGAAGTAATTGAACCTGAGCTGCTGCATGGCGACTGGGAGGCCCCATGACGGAGTTCTTGCATCTGCTGGAGATGGTCCGAGGCTTGAATAGTCATCTTGGCCGGGTGGAAACTTGGGTTGACGATGTGGCGCCATGGAATTGTGCAATATTGACCATGCAGGCTTCCAATATCAAGGCCCTCGTCTATAAGCTCGCTGATGAGCTCCTTGACAGCGATATACTCCCTTAAGTCATTAGAAGGCTCAGCGATTGAGGACGATTGGATACAAACGGAGACGAACCTCAGTTAATTGAGTACCCTTAGGAAGCACTTCAGCGCACCTCTCCTCTAGCCGAGTAGAGACCTCCGCATAAAAGCTCACAGGAAGCCTCGGCCCAACATTGGTGCTGGCGCGGGAAAGGAGGGGTAGTAAGCACAGGAGATGCTCGACATTTGAGCACCTCATGACAGAGGCCATCACGCAGTCTGCAAACTGTGCGATATCAATGAACCCGATGGAATACAGATCCCCAACGAATTCCGATATGCGAAGGAGATTATTTTCGGAGACACCCAGTTCGCCATCCCTCCTGGTTAAATCGGAGTGTACCGAGGCCTAGAGGTTGGGAAATGATTGTCAGGTCTTTGAAAGGCGATTAAATCGGAGGTTGACGTACCGTCCACATCTCTGTCAGCCTGTCGATAGCCACTGATGCCATCTCCGTTTTGAACACCTCTGCCACAGCACTGTCGAATGGCTCAAGCCGCCAGTACACCTCCTCCGCGATGAGAACGATTGTCCTCGACGATTCATCACTACCTATCCCGCTCTCCACCAAGAACTGAATCGCGTGTAGTATGGATGAACTCTCCCATTCACTACCTTCAATGAGGTCTGCCAGCTCGTATGCAGCCTCTGCGATATATGCATCGGACGCGATTTCAAAGACACGTTGCCTGCAGGCTTTGATCAGGGACTGACTCGGGGTGGGTGAGCCTGCCACAGCGCGCACTGAGATAGAGCTAAGTGAGCATATGGACCCTGTCGGAGAATCGAGGCCATATAATTCTTCTACGCGCACGGAACGCGTGTCCGTCACAGTCTTGGAATGATGCGGCGATGGAGGAGGAACCGGAGAGCCCGTGTGGCGCACCATCTTCAGTCGAAGAGAGAAAGAGGTGGCACAGGTTAGAAAGGACGAGCCTCTCGAGAATCAGGTTGAGGTCTAAAAGACACGAATTACATGAGGCTCGTTCTCTGGCCTGACCTCGCAATCTGACCAAACAGAAGAACACGATAGCTAAAAAAGGAAGGTGGCGAGAGCGTCACGGGACGGCGACGTTGTGCGAGTACTCTATAATTTCTAAAATCAGCCCAGAGACTGCCGCATGCTACGACCAAGTCGCGAGTTGTAGAGTATTCATACTCTGATACAGCGAGCCATCTTACAAGCTCGACATGTGGTCATATCCGTTCCACTGACTGTGATCCTGTACCTGTCGACTCCTTTGAGTCTTGACAAGAGCGGGACGGACTCCCACTCATGGGCACCTTATTTGGTCCCTGAACCCCTGAATCTCCCAGGGCCTGAGCCAGTAACGGGTTCCTGGCCGATTCGCTTGCGGTATCTTCCCCCGGGTACGGCGTTGCAGCAGAATTTCTGGTTATCTCACGATGCTTTGGCTAACTTCAATAAATCTTCCGGTCGTACACACGTTGATACTGCCTCGTTTCAGGCGATTTCAGCTTTATCCCAAGCCCTCCCTCAGTCAATTCAAATGATGTAGAGCTTTACTTCACTCTTCGTTGCTCCACACTGAGTCCACAGGTTGTACCACCCTCCATGCTTCCTCCCCACTCGTAAATGAAGTGACTTTAGTGGGTGATAGTGCGCATCTGACCTTGTTTGTATGGGCCAGTCGCCCAGGTGGGTACGGCATCATGAAAGTGTTAGGATCCCGTAACGTTGTGAAGGGTGAGCGGAGAAGGACCACATGATCGAGCCGCTGTGTGAAAAAAATCTTGCTCGAGCAGATTAAAGAGCATCAATTGACCAGTTATGAGCCGAATCTAACTCACCCCTGGCTCTCTTTCATCTGCAGGAGGCAAAGAGGATAATCACTCCGCTGTATCTGCAAGTGGAAGCTCGGTGGAGGTCTGCTACACTCCCCCAGGTACATTCCCTGACTTACGGGAGCATGGGAAATTGTGTGTATCCCACCCATTGAATCTACTCAAAGCCTCTAGCGATTGGGCGCCTCCATCAGTGGTTCGCATAACACTCTGATTATAGCCGTTGATGTATCCTCTTTTAGCAGTTGTATACGAGGTCAGATTCTAAGGCCGTCCTCGGCTCCCGTAAGTTTCTTCCGAGCATAAAGACACTCTGGGTCATGTTGCCTTCGGAATTTTCCATCCACTTTCCCGCCTTCCGTCGTCGTCGTCCTAGAAGACGGGAGCATAACGCTCATAGAATGGCGTCCCCTCCAGGCCAAGATGGTTCTATTGCAGAGCAAGTCAACACGCTGGTCGGATTCTGGCTCGAGGTTCGCGCTTAGCCGTATTTCGTCCGACTCCACAACTGATTGCCCTTCCGAGCATAGTCGATGATCTACGGTGCCAATGAATGCACAGATATGCGAGCTTCGGGTGGCTAACCTCATCGAACTAGGGATATACGTAGTGCTATTCATAGCAGCCATTAGTGTGTCGGTGAAGAACTGGAGAAGAGGGTCGTCTTTCTCATTGGTACGCCTACTTGTGCATCACGCTCCGGGAATCTGGACCAACGTTTCTATAGGTTTTGTTTCTGTCGCAAATATCTATGTTCATCATGATCACCATATACACATGTGAGTCCTAGAATGCAAATCGTTCCCGCTATGCTAGAGCTTCTCCGAAGTCATAAATTTGTATCGCGGAATTCGCGCCTACGCCCTCTTGACCACACCCCCAACCCCCGTTACCTATTATCACGATTTCACAAACTGGGACAACTATGCGTTTGCGGTCATCGTGACGCTGCTTGTATGGCATGCCGACGCACTGGTGGTGAGTCCCTAGGCCCACAGTGAGACCTATGTTTCCGGTGCTCACACCGTGTAGATATACCGCTGCTTCGTTATCTGGGGGCACAATTACTGGGCAATAGCTCTCCCCATCGCTTTGCTCTTGCTGAGCTTCGGTGAGAGGTTGTTTCTCTGCGATTTCCCAAAATGATACACTTACATACATCGCAGCTGTGAACTGCGTCACGCTGACCGCCTTCAAGAATCCGGGCATCGTCTCCGATCAGATTCTGTTCACGTTCCTTCAGATGGTGTACCCAGTAAATATCGCGCAGAGTGTTCTTACAACAGGCCTTATCACTCTGAAGATATGGATGCAGCACTCTCGCACCCGTAGCGCTGGACTTGCGCGCGTGTTTGCGAGGATCAGCCTGCTTACCATCATTCGGATCATCATCGAGAGCGCCCTGATATTTACGCTTCAGCAAATCATCCTCCTCGTTCTCCTACAACTTGACCACCCAGCACAGGTCATATTGCATGCCACTCTCGTGCCTAGTATTGGTCAGTTCTCTCTTCCCATCGACGCACATCCTATGGTGACGGTTGTATCGTTAGGTATCGTTTTCGTTCTAATGACACTCCGCACCCACATAGCGAAGACGGAATCGGAGGCACTCTGGAACAGCGGAGCGACGACTGGGCAGGCGAGTAGTCACCACCCCCCAGCATCTCGTGTAGCCGTTTTCACAACGACTACGGTGATTGAAGATCACCCAATGGATATTCTTGACACCAAGCGTAGACGCCTCTCCGAAGCTGGAAGCATTTCCGAGGACAGGAAGCAAGCGAGGGTTGTTTGAATCTGCGACCTTCGTCATTGTTTTGCATATCATTGAATCGTATTCACAGCTCGCATGTATTCATTTCGTATCCAAAGCATCTAGCTAGACATTGGCGGAGAGTATGCTTGGAGGTTTGGGCGCTGAACGAAGATGAGTGGGCGCGTGCCTCGAGGTGAATCGATATCAAACCCCGTGGTGATGTGAGCCACGTCATTGGTCACGGACGATCGCTCGCGATAAGCGCCCAGAGTCACTTTGCCTCTGACCAGCACAACGTCCCCTCACATCTCCTAATGACGCCTGAGTCTGATCACGAAACACGCCTTCGGAAAGGGAAGTTCTACTATGAAATGGTGACCATTCAGGTATGCACTCTCTCCCGTGCTGACCCACGTTAGATTGATCTTAGATACGGTACTAGGTGGAGAAGAGCCTGCACAGTGTCCCTCGGCATCACCTCACTGAGTGGTCCCAAGTCTTTAGAGACATGTTTGACCTACCCCTCACTCCTGATGCTGAGGGAGTCAGTGACGAACGACCAATTGTCCTTCCTGGCTGCACAAACTTCGAATTCGAGAGTTTACTGGAGATACTGCTCACACCGGGGTATGATTCATTGAAAGAACTACGGTCGAACACTGATCCTCGATCGCGTAGACATCTCTCCCCGTTACACCTTGAGAAAGAACAATGGATTGCCGGCCTGAAGCTTAGCACGATGTGGGACATGCAAAAGGCGAGCATAAGAGTCCTTCGATTGCCAAGCCATCGAGTAATCGGGAATCTCAGATAAGATCGCTTTGTATCAGGGAGCTGTCGTCATCAGCGCTTACTCCCTTGGACAAGGTCGATCTTGGGCGCTCTTACAAAGTTGCAGCTTGGGTTATCGAGGGATGCACAGCTCTCGTTGAGGATGCCGACAATCTGAACCTCGACTCTCTGTCTGCCTTGGGGTGGGAGACGGCAGCGAGAATATGCTGGATCAGCAGAGAGTACACCATCGCGACTCTATCCTCTCAGAGAGAGGCAAAGGGTATCGGGTCTATACCACCAACCATCTGGATATGCGGGAAGTGCAACGCAACGGGAAATTTCCAGTCAGGATACTGCTTTGGGTGCAGAAGCCACACTCCTTCCATCTCCGTCGATATGGCCTCAGTCGTCATCGCAAATGCAGCTAATGCTGGCTCCGATAGCCTGGTGTCTGGAGTGGGTGAGGGAGGCACGCATAGGATTTGTGAGCTCATCTTGGCTACGTTCGACGACGAATTGAGTCAGATGGATGGCTAATTCTCGTCGCTTGCGAGGTGCGTTTTGTCATGTATCACCGGCTCGACGAGGGCTGAAACAGGCAGCTTTCTCTAAGATTTTGAATACACTCCCGTTACATATGTGCCTTGCCTGACGGCGATAAGCTTCCCGATGCGGTGAGGACGTTTGGCCTAATGACCGAACTTACCGAATGTCCGCGCAATGTCAACGCCTCAGGAGTCCAGTTCCCCGCGCTTATTCTCAATGTGTCACAGTCTCACTGGTTCTGTGTCACCGGCGCTGTTGGGTCGAGACTTCAGAGTGTCTGGATCTCCTGTTCATGGGATGCGATGACTCTGACTCGGGGACAAAACCCAGGAAGCCGAGCTACCCTGGGCATTTACACTTCAGAAACGCCGGTGTCATCGACGTTCTCGAGTCCGTCGCAGATAGTGGGATTGCGACTTTGTCGTTTTGGGTGTCACGCCCACGTCCCTTGCCACGCTATTGTGGGTACAGATGTCGGCCTGCCCGGAATCGAATAGCCTAGGACTACCGCGGGCTGACGCTGGGCGCCGGTATTCGCGCTATGCCAAGCCCGATTTGCCTGGAATGATTTCATTCGCAGGAGGTATATAAGATAAGTGTTTCCCTGGAGAATAGACCCAAGAGCCGGTCTCTCCTCAAGCAACCAAAGAAAGTTCAGTTACTGGTTAACGCAAGAACATCTATTTCGCCATATCTTATTGCCAAGAACACACCCATAATGCCGTTCATCAAGGTGAGTCCGTCAGCCTGTCGCTAGTGGGCCTGTTACCAACTAAGCATGCGTCAATAGTCATTTCTCTCTACCCTACTCCTAGCCACCTCGATCGCTCAGGGAATGCCTATCTCGGTTACTCCGTTGGAATACGAGTACCTATCTACTCGTGCAGCATCCTGCTATCCCGTTACGCTCGAGCAACTTCAGAAGCGTAAGTGCCTAATTTCCGATTTTGGTTCCCCATGAAGTCGTATGAGCAACCCATGGAACTAGTTCCGGCATGGAATAAAGTGGTCAAGTACGCCGAGGACCACTGGGGGTCCGGCGGGGTATTCATGTCAACGATCCTCAGGTGAGTTGCCACCATCTATAGGCATGACCAAAGATAAGTCACTAAGGCTCGTATGGCAGTACCCTGAACGCGGTGCCGATGCCTGCATGAACGTTGCCTCTGTTCAGGCCAAGTGGTCCAGTGAGCCTTCTTGCGAAACCAACAAGGGCGAACAGCAGGGTACGGCGACCAACGGCCAGCTAACAGTTGGTTGGAAAGCTGCGATCGGAACTAGCTCCAAAGCTTCCTGGACGGTCACTCGTACGTGACGAGTAACTTCAAATTTTGGGAGTATAGCCGCTAACCCTGTCCCAAGACGCCTCCGAGTTGACTGCTGGGGTCGAGTATTCCATCACTGCCGAAATCCCCGCCGTCGCGTCGCTGTCAAGCAAGATCTCAATGTCGGGTACGGTTCGAAATGAGAAGTCATCCTCGTGCGTTATGAACTCCGTCCCACTCGACCATACTGACGTTCGAATCTGCTAGTTTCGAGACGTCGAACGATCAGACGACAGAGCAAAACTTCGAATTCCAAAATGAACCGGGAAATCAATGCAAATTCGAAGTAAGCATTCGGGCTTGATGTTGTGGCCTCTCATGCATTGACACGGCAAAGGTTGAAACGACGACCTGCAAGGCAACCGCGACCGCCAGTGTTCCCGTCGCGGCTACAGGGCGGGTGTGGTTCTTCTATAACGAGGCGCGCAAGGACAAGGTCACCGGTCAAGCCGATGGTCACTATCATTGTAGGTCTTCAGTCATTGCAGAGAGAAACCTCTGAAGGGACTCACGGCGGCTTTGCAGGGAGTGTCTCCCTGGACGAGGTTCTCACAGAGCAGGAGCGTACATCTCAAATCGAAATCAAGGGTCCTGTCAACACGCAGTCCAGGAGTGTTTACACCCTCCACTGTGTGCCCTTGAATGCAGCCGCGAAGAGAGTTGTCAGCAAGACCCCTTCTCAAGCCCTCACTGCCACGCCTAAGCCTACAGGTAAAACGGGAACCACAAGGCCAGCTGGAAAACCTGCTGCGCAGAGTGGTAAGCCAAGGCAAACGGTCCCTGGTAAGCCCGCCAGAAAGCCATCTAGCCGCAGGAGTTCCGCACCCAAGCGTCGTTGAAGATCCAGACATGGACTGAGTAGTAGATAGAAATGGAGTGTCGTTGATGCATGAAAATAGCCCGAACGGACAATCAAACGTCCGAATCTGTCGTTGATGGCTTATCGACCCTCATCTCCGGTATGAATGAGTATAGGCTCACTCCGTTCGACGCGAGGGTGGACGATGGGATTCAATTCAGCGAAAAACACTAGTCTTCTCTCGCCCTCAGTCTGTAACTTTAACCACCGCCTTCGCGGTGTTCAATCGCTTCTGCACTGCGAGTATCGCATGCCCTACGTTCTCTAGTCCCTTGAAAACCTGCTCCCAATACTTCAGCATCCCCTCAGCGACGAGCTTCGGAATCTCTTGATAGAATCTTCCATCATGTTTGGGCTCCAGGCGCGAGACGATGAAGCCATCGAGGCTGATGGACTTTCTCATGATCAGCATTCCGTTGAATTGATAACCACACCACCCGAGGTGTAACCCGATATCATGCCGCATTCCGAGTAAGTGTGAGCGCATTCGAGGAAAATGAGAATGAGTTAAACATGGATGCGAAGGTGGAGACGTACGATGAAGCGAGCATCGACTTTGGCGGCAGCAAGAGCAGAATCTAGAATCTCTCCCCCGACGTTGTCCCAGTAGCTGAGGAAGGAAGTCCGCGAGTTGGTGTCGATCTTGAGACGAAAGCGTAGGCCTACATATCAATCCCACCGTCGCGATTCAAGACCTCCAGGACGTCTTGAGTCTTGTAGTGGAAGGCAACATACGCTCCAATGCTCGAGCTCCTCATATATTCGACCTTCTCGTCTGAGCCCGCACAAGCGATAACCTTGCAGCCTTGTATTATCGCCAGTTAAATGACCACACAGCCGACGGGGCCTGCTCCGGTTGTAACGAATACTGTTTCGCCCTACCCAAGTATGGCCGACGTGTTGTTCAGTGAGCAGAAGCCATTATTGCGACGACAGAGGTCGGCACTCACCTGCTTTGCCTTGGAGTATTCACGCCAGCCATGGTAGGCCGTCTTTCCTGGCATCCCAGCAACACCGACGTAGCAGGACAACGGCAAATCGAGAGTGTCGTTGAGGACCCGTACGAACTGAGGCTGGGCTTCGTAACGGTTGAAGGCGCGATGAGCTGAAGCGCCGTAAGCTTGAATACATTCTGGGGGTATTGGGTCATAGTCACACCCACCAATGAATCACTAAACGCGTCCGCCCTCCCCGAACTCCCCTTTCCTTGACTTGACAACCACCCCAACGCCGTGTCCCGGTAAGCGGTTCACCCAGACTGAAAGAACGCTAAGGTGCCGACATAATTAGTGCAGAAACTCCTCAAGACGTAGTAAAACGGAACTCACGATGTACGATGCTTCTCCACTGGGGGCACGCATACGGCCTCGCATGTACGGGTCAACCGAAAGGTAGAGCGTCTTGACGATCACTCCACCCTCCGGAAGATCGTCGTTCTCCAGGTCAATACTCTCGGTCTCATCGAATACGATGTCCTTTTCCGGTTCGGGGAAGCCTTTGGCGGGTTAAGCACTTTAATCCATAAAAATCTGGATTAAACGAACCGTCAGGAACCGAATTCAAAACCAATTTTGGGTTGGGGATGGGTGCCATGGGAAGGTCTTGATTCTCCATAAGACATTGATTGGTTCGCAGGATGGCAGGGCAGGGGTTATATAGGGCATTGTAGTGGATGTTGGAACTGTGGCTTGGAATGGCTGGACGGCTACCAGAGCGGCTGTTGATGACCGAAGCACAACGCCATTCTGGGTGAATGACGGCTGTACATACCGTTCATCCGTGATAAGGGGTTGGACTGACGCCCTGCACCGGTTCAGAATTGTTGTATCAATGGTACGGAGGCCACCTGGGACGTATTTCGACTGGGGTCATACTGAAGAGCGCCTTCGTTTTCGAGCCTGACAGAACTTCCACCCAACAAAACCCGCTAAGGCAACCGAGCACAGCTGGCAGAATAGCGCGAACGCGGGAGCATTGCATGGCCAAAGACAGTGAATAAGGATGGCCAGTTTCAAGTCGGATGGAGATTTGAAAGCTCCTCCCGATTGGGTTCCTCGAGCCAGGGTCGATCAATGTGCATAGCTGGCGTTCCCGGGATACCCTAGTCCTTGTTCGCGGTCTTAGGGTGTCGTGATCGGCGGTAGCCGGTAGGAAGAGCGCAGTGCATAGAGCACTTTGAATCCACGCCTACAGGAGTAAGCTCGGAAATGACAAGGTCACAAGGAGGGTGATATTCATGAAGGGCAAGGTGAGGTTAGAGGGAAGATAGAACAGTCAAACACGCCAGTGGAGTGATGCCCTGATGCCATTGCCAGTCCCTTTCTTCGACGGGCACGTGCGGTGTTGAGGGCGATAAAAGATTAGATGCCAGTGGGCCTAGGGGGCATACTGGACGCGCACCATTCCGTTGTCGGTTGAGCTCTGGTCCTCCTACGCCCTACTCGTCATACCCTATGCTGGCTAGGCGCATATCAAGACTCGCAAGAGGCGTGCTTTAAAGAGGCTGACCTCTTGAAAAGCGCGTGTTTCGGGGACAGATGAACTCTCATCAGAAGAGATGTGAAGGCGAAATGAAAGCTTCATTCTTTCAACTGCAGTGATAGCGATGGCTTCTAACCACAGGTGAGTCCCCTGTTCACGGCCATATTGGCACCTGAGAGCTTTCGGGGTTATTGATGTCACTTTCGAATGCAGGTATTATCACATAGGCGCCTGGTTGGTTGGTTGTTATGGTTAAACCAGGAGAGGATGACAGAAGGGATCAGTTTGAGCCGCACAACACACTCGTACTTGGGTGAAACATTCCGCACCTCGAAAGAAGGCTTCTGTATCGCCTTCGCTATTCAGTCACAGGCTCTTCTATTCTCACCAGAGGCTCGGGAACATGGGAGGTGAGAAGGTGTTCTCGGGCTTCTTCTCGTAAATTTTGGCAGTGACTGCATCACAACTGAGACCTAATCTCCTATCACATCCAAAGGAGCGAGGGACGAGTACCGGAGTTCACAATATCGGGGCTCATCCTGCACCAAAATCCGTGACACAGCTCGAACAATGAGTCGATGACAGCCTTCGGCGGGGAAGTATAATAAGCGGTGGCACAATTCCATCCGCTGGTACTCGGGTCCCCTCCCTACCCGCCTTACACTCTCGTAGCACTGAACCAGCCGAACATTATGGCGCTCACACCAGAGCAGTTGTCGAAAATTGCGGAAGCAATTTCATCTTGGCAACTACAAGAGGTACGCAGGTATCCTTGTTTTGTGTGAGGCGCATGCTGATGACAGACCCTTGTGCATCAGTACATCATATGTACGAACTCACCGCTCG
>JANDKE010000846.1:0-11137 GCA_027627275.1 Coprinellus aureogranulatus | reverse complement strand
TTGACGNTNCACTCTGTAGCTNGTACTNCATCANTCNAANTCNNTNTGGNTNAATCCNCCTCGGCTTCGNAGGTACTTNATGAANTCNGTNGTAGAATGGCATGCCGTGTACGACCATTGCCTGGAAATTGCCGACGCTTTGAAAGATGAAGTGAGTTGTTTGACGTCAATGAGCATGTTTTGCAAGCTCACCTCTTCAAGCCAAGCATGCAGGATCATATCGCCTGCAAGCTGCCACATATGATCTTGCTTTTCCGATTAGAAGTCATGCGAGAGATCACCCTATCTGGCTTCCAACTTGAGCTATATGCCCCCCTCCGAACGACCGCACGCGTACTGGTATGCAGCCAAAGTGACGGAAGTGCAACTAGAATGCTACGACGAACTCCTTCCCTTTCTGCCTGACAACTCGAAGCCGTATCACGAAATGGACTACCGGCACAAAGTCCTACTAGCGCTGGGTGCGATCTGCAGTGCTATGTTTTTGGTGACGAGGGCAATGGTACCAGTGGAGTGGGAGGAGACTCAGCATGCTTTCTATCGAAGATGGAAGTGGGCTTACAGACCGGATTATGCGAGGATAAGTGCGGAGCCTGTTGCACATCCGGACTTGTACGAGTTCATTCAGTCGATGGATGTGAGTCTACTATTCATCCCCATTGCGTGCACGTTCTTGACGATTCTCTTTCAGGACGAGACAATTTCGCCTGCGGAGCAGATTGTCTTTGCGAAGGGCGTGATCAACGAGCTGTTATCGTCGGACCTAACAGGCGGGTGGGCAGAGCAATGGGCACACCTTCGAATGCAAGTGCGTGTCGTTATCTCCTAGTTTGAGTTCCCCCACCAACTAACCTTTTCTCTAGTTCCTGCAACAATTGCTTGCTGCCTGCGAACGACTATCTGACCTGCCGAGCACCACTGAAGAATTGGAGGTGTTTGACCCTCTGCGGAGACTAAAGTGGGACGCCGCCAACTTGCACCCATGGTTTCCTGATGTACTGCCTGTATCTACGTAATACGAGCATGTGTGGGGTAGCCGTTCAGGTTAACGTCGGGACCCTAGTGCCTAGGGTGTTGAGACCGGCAAGGGAAGGCGCCTACGAAATCGCAGTCCCTTCCTGGCACAAAAGAAACGATTATCGCACAAGCGTCTGGGTAAGGAGTGGTCCAACTGGTGTTCTTTACGTATCTGCACTTATCTCGCTCAAGGCGGGGTCGTCCATGAGCTTGAAATAGTCCTTCGGCTCTCCATCGCGGCAACAGCTAGCGATAGACGCCGGGCGCCTTCGCGGAGGCGCCAGCGCCCCAATTCCTTCTGCAATCTCGCAAAAACCCATTTTTCCCCAAACATCCGGCAGAAGCGTCTTCAAGGACCTTTCTTTTTGTCTTCCTAGCAAATTTGCCCAAGGCGGGGTGCTCAAAGGCTTGGAACGCTCCTCCCCACCAGCCTTTGGCGGAGGGAAACCCGTGGGAATGCGCTATATAGAGGAGACGCTCGCGCTTTCACGCAGCCCCATCTCTTTCTTCCCTTCCACCCACCATCCCCTCAACCTCAACACGACCCCTCTCGCGCTGCAACGCCTGATTCGAAATGGGGAGGCGAGGGTCCTCACACGTCTCCTCCTGGGATGGCATACGCACGTCGTGATGTCGCTTAGACGGTATGCAGGTTGACGGTGGCCAAGTATGCTAGGATAAATGGAGGTCAAAGTCGCCTATGGTATGCGTTTTCGTTTCGGCGCTGCACCACCTCCCGCCACCGCTCCCTCAGACATGGTACGACCTCTCGCCCGCTGCAGAGCCTGATTAGAAATGAGGAGACGAGGGTCCTCACACGTCTTTCCTAGGGATGGCATATGCTCGTGACGATGTCGCTATACGGTATTGAGATTCATGGTAGTCGGGAAGGGTGTAATTGCAGGTCTAGTGGTTCTATGGGGGGTTGAACCCGTCCATGTAGCCACATTCTTCGCATACCTCTCACCACCATCCTCGCCAGGCTCGATACGACCTCTCGCGTGTTGCAATACCTGATTCGAAAGAGGAGACGAGGGTCCTCACACGTCTTCTCCTGGGATGGTTATGCTTGTCGCGAAGTCGCTAGTCTATACAGGTTTATGGTAGTCGACTTGGAGGTGCGTTGGATTGTGAATTCAGGCTTCGCGCTGTCCCCGCCCACTTTCATGCAGCGACATTATGAGGGCCTACGGCGCTTGGGGCATGCCTCGTCAGCTGGGGAGCCGCTCCAGGGTGCTGCATGAGCTTGATATTGGTCAAATGGCAGTTCTAAGGGATCCTCTCTTCTAATGAATTGGCTAGTTAATTGGTTACCCCACGAGATATGCCAAGCAGAGTGGCGACGGCTGAAGCAGAGTGGCGACGGCTGAAGCCGAGTACCATTTCCTGTGTCGCATCTGGACAATCACCGGCAACTTGCAAGGAACTACGTCCTCTACTTGATCAAATCTGCGCTTGCTTTGATTCAATCGTCATTGCAGACCGCGAGGACTACATGACGGGGTTATGAACGTCACTGCCGAACGTCTGTGGATCGGTTCCCTGACCTATCATTTCTGATAGATTTCAAACACCTCAGTGGAGGGCATTCAATGGCTCACAGAAATTGTCTTCCCTTCTTCTCTGGCTCTGTCAAAGTAAGACACATACAACCGCAAGACAAGTGCCTCCTTGTCAAAGAAAATAGGTGCCCGAGTCCGGTGATATCTCTGTCGGAACGAGACCTGGAAGGACCTAGCGAGATGACTGTGGGACTGGGGACTTAGCTTTTTTGACCTCTGCCCTCTACTTTAGCATCGAGAACAGTAAGCTTATACGCACATTATATAAGCAAAGGCGATTGTAATAAACAAGGACTTTGTGATAGATATGCCTGACCCTTCATATCACCGACAGATTGCCAGAGCTGCGTGTCATTCACTCGGATGCGTCAAGCTTTACTAGCTTGACAGAGGTGGGTTCTTGTTCGCTGGTGGGCGGAAGCTAGGCGAGATCATGCTTTTCTTGCTTCATTTCAGGGCCAAGCTAATGGTGCAGGATGATCAAATGGGTGAAGGAAAATAGGCGCCCATTTATGCGGCCACCTGATGGGCCCGGTACTTCAAGTTAGCGCCTACGAGACTCGTAGGGACCGTGGGAGTGTGGACTTAGTTTTTTTGGCCCTTTCTTCTCTTTGCACTCCTTCCTTCACGGGCGCCAGTAACTTCAGGCGTCCAAGTCACTGGGCTGGCGCAGAACAAGAGAGTTAAACGGTTTGTCGTAAACAAGTGCCTTCTTGGCTCAGTTGGCTAGAGCGCAGGTCTCATAGTCTCTTCCTATGAGTGGTCCTTGACCATACAATCCTGAGGTCGCAAGTTCGAGCCTTGCAGGGGGCATTTGTTTTTTTGCATCTACACCCATGTTTTTACATGGGCCAATTCGAACCAGACACTCAAAGTTTCAAAGAATCTAACGACCGGAATTCATCGATCTGTAGCGATTCACGTTCTAATTGCCAATGTATGTGCCCCATCATCTATGTCTTTAGGTCGGGGTTTTCTTCCAAGACACGCTCTCTTGCCTTCTCCTTCCATCTTCCTTTTTCCTTCCAGTCTAGAAGCTCCCCGGCCGATAAAGCCAAAGCCACACTGACAACCATTCTGCTCCTCTGCGCTCTCAACTCGATTTCCTCGGCTAGTTTGCTGATTTTCTCCTCAATGTATACCGCTCTTTCCTGCCGCGCTTTCGCAAGCCACCCGCTTCTCGTCTCCAGCCACTGCATCCTCTCTTCGGGACTCGCTTTCTGTTTTAAAATTCTGGTGCACTTGACACAATTGCAATAGATGTGATCTCCCAGAACCCATTTGACTACCTTTTCCGTGCGGTTCAGCTTGTCAAACAGGCATGTAGTTGGGCGTGGCGCATCTCTTTGGTATGAAAGAGTAATCCCACGACGGTTAAGGCCTGCCTCGCGAAGTACTTCGGGGTCGTCGCTTGGGTAGTCGGCTAGAAAGTATTTCTTCCTGGGTGGAGGCGGCGGTGGAGAGTCGCAACTTCCTTCGCTGTCCAACTCGTCGCCGTCCGGGTCACTTTCCTCGTAGTCGGTATCTTCATAAGAACTTTCATCGTCGCTTGTCGCGAGCACTCAGTCGATCTCCTCTAGGTGTTAAAGCGCGAACGATATTTACCCCGCTCGGTCGTTCTGACGGTTCGAACTACAAAGCACGGAGGAGGTTGATCAGAGCTGGGACATCTTCCTCGTGTATACCCATTCTCACCTCCCCTCCACAAGATCATGATCCGGGTTTAGAGACTGCCTTAAATCTGCCAATGATTCCATAGTACTTGGTGGTGGCGATAAAGAAAGGGAAAGGCGCCCAGCAATGATATGATGACGCTGAACGTTCGGAGTTGAAATCGGCGCCTTTCATGACTCGGAGGGTTATCCTCGTACCATCATGACCTCAGGCTCGAAATCAGCATCTCAATGCCCCGTACCGCAACTTCCCCTTGAGCTTTGGCATCACATAATTGAGCTCGCTGCGTATCTACCCGATACAGTGCTCGATCCCACAATGGAACGCTCGAATCCGCGAAAGAGGGCCGAGAGGTACAACAACACTCTGGTAAGCTGGATTGCTGTTATCTTTTACTCGGGAACTGAAGACATTATAGTCAGCAAAGAGATGCATTGTCCTTGTGTGTCACTCCTGGCGCGCTTTCGCAACGCCCTTGCTCTATGCGCACATCACCATATCCCAGCCTGCCCAGATCCCAATGCTCTTGTGCACCCTAGAGGCGGGTTGTAGCTATCCAGGTGCACATAAACTTGGGGAGCTTGTCAGAAGGATGGATATCCTCCTTTCAGGGCCGCATGTGTGGCTTGGAATGGCTTCCAGTATTAGACCTATCTTGAAAGCCGCCCCGAAATTGGCCGTCGTGAACATGAATACCCCGAAGCTAGAGTCGTGGAGCCCGTGGGATGCGTTCTTGGACAATAGCAAGGGTAGCGTGACTCCCATGCTGGAGAGCTTTCATCTCATCAGCCCTGACCCTCCACACATCCTTCCACTGCGATTCTTCCCCTTCATGATGGCACAACCACGGCTGCAATACCTGGAGTGCAACATCCCCGCGTTCCCTCGCTTTAATACAGTGTTTTTCCAAAAGGCGACTGGATCCTCCACATTCCCAAGCGTGGAAGATATACGATTTGCCCAAATGTGGCGGCAGGATCTTGGACCAACTAAAGGCTTCCCTCCCGGTACATTCCCCAACTTGACCCGTGCCACTATCCAGTATCATACGCGTGCCTCCGCAACGCTGAAATTCGTCCTCCCTGTGCACGGCAAGGGTCTGCGCTTTCTACGCTTACTCCGCCTGGACGCAGAGGGGAACTCGCTGTCAAGGCATCGCAGATATCTGGACATCATTCGCATTCACTGCCCTCGTTTAAAGGAACTTTCCTTCAGTGTTCGTACGTCCGCGCAACTTCCACAGATACCACTGGACGACATGAACTTTTCATTCCCATCGATAGAGATCCTCAGTGTTGAGCTCGTTGCCAAGAACGGCCAATTCAGTAAATCCGAGTGCACAAGGCTCCTGGCCAGCGTTTCTTCGTGGATTGGCAAGACTTGGTTCCCCAATATACGTACAGTCCGCTTCGTTTCAGAGTCAAACATCTTGCATCTCGAACGGCAGTACAGTCGTGCTTTCAACGCATTTCTGCAGGAGTGCGCTTCGTTCAGTGTCCTGGTAGAAGGCCATTTCTTTCATACTTTGAACACCCTAGAACCCAGCCACCCTGCTTCCTAGATGCCGTTCGCTGCAGAACTAGTAACCTGGCTGTATATTCAGTTGCGAGTGACATTGGGAAAACGCCACATACATGCCCTCCGCAAACGTCGCCTGCGACATGAATTCATCCCCGTAGATCAGGATGCTCCTTGAGAACCTGTTTCCTTGCCTTTTCCTGCCATTCTCCTTTATCCTCCCATTCTTGAAATTCATGCTCCGTCAAATTCAAGGCCATGGCCACCACCATCTTCGGTCTTCGTAGCTTCAACTCAAAGTCAATGGTCAGCTTGCTGATCTTGCCCTCCAGATACGAAGCCCTCGTTTGTCGAGCCTCGGCAATCCAGCGGGCTCTCATCTCAAACCACCACTTTCTCTCCCTTGGTGTAGCCTTTTGTTGTAGAACTGCAGTGCACTTGACGCAGGTACGGTAGATGTGGTCCCCGATCCGCCTGTATTTCACGCTATCGTGGCTCGCGTATTCAGAGAGCTCAAAGATGCAAAATAGGGGGCGAGGGGAGCCCTTGAGGCGGTATCGCATCGAGACTTTGAGGGTGTTGATGTTGTATCCAGCGTTTCTGAGCTCTTCGGGATCGTCGCTGGGGTACTCGCTCAAGCAATAAACATGCTCGGTCACTCGTTCGTCGTCTGATTCACTATCAGACTCTGGCATTCGCCAATACGATATCCTCCGGTTATGGTACACCAAGCGGTCTTCGGCTACCGATGAGAGCGGTAGTGTCTGCTCAACAGAAGGAGACGGGCGCTTCTGTTGAGCGTGCACTTCTGGGGCATCCGAAGTACGGTCACGTCCTGGTCATCCGATCTACGTTCCCGTCTGTGACTCGATGGGTCTGCCAGCGGGCGGTCTTTGTTCGCGTTATAGCGCTGTGTCTTCCCTTTTCCTGAAGATTTCGAAGGTCCGTCTTCCGCGAGATCCGAGTCCGACGACACAACGCGTACAATACGCGGGTGTTTCTGAGTTGAGTCTTCTTCCAATGCCTCGCTGCCGGAATGAGACTCAATATGTTCACCGCGCCTGGCAAGATTGCGTTGGCATCTCCGCGGGGACATCCTGAACCCGACCGTCATGGTACTCACCCCCACTGCTGTGAGCTATAATTTGGACGACAGTAGCAAATGGTCATGGTAAGCATAGCATAGTTCAGATTTAACGATCGATTTCTGACCCTTACCTCGTTCTGGAGTCCTCCTGAATAGGCCGTTTCATCAATGGCAAGACTCAGGGCGTGGTGAGAGAGAGGAAGAAAGCCACTCGTCACGGGAGCGTGCCAGCAGTTACGATAACCACTGCCAGCTCCGCGAGGAAGGAAATCCGGCGACGGCCATCATACGGGACAATCGTCTCGTGCCCCGACTGTTCCAGGTGAGCGGGCTAGTACTCAGGTGGACCCAACCTCGTCGCATCCTACTTGTCGTCCGACCTTGGGTGCCAGCCTTGCCTATCCACTGCAGCTCTTTCTGCGTGGACGCTATCAATAGGATGCCATGTACATACCCTACATGCGTATCTCCCAATACGGATTCACGTACTCGCCAGTGAACCGTATTCTTTCCTCAGCAACTCTTCCCTTGCCTTCTCCTCCCATTTTGTTAGAGCATTCCAAGTTGACACCTCTTGGTCGGACAGCCCTAGAGCCATGGCCACCACCATCCTGTCTCGCATGAACCCTAACTCACATTCGTCGATCATTTTGCACACATTCTCTTCCAGATAGGCTGCCCTCTCCTGTCGAGCCTTGGCGATCCACCGGGTTCTCGCCTCCAACCACCGTTCTCTCTCTCCTGGAGTAGCCTTTTGTTGTAGAACTGCAGTGCACTTGACGCAGGTACAGTATATGTGATCGACGATCTGTCTGTTCTTCACTTCATCGTGACCAGCGTATTCGGGAAATTCAAAGATGCAGAACAGCGGGCGAGCTTCGGGATCTTTGAGGCGGTAGCACATCGGGACGCTGGTAGTCTCGAGGTTGTATCCGGCTTCTCGTAGTTTGTCGGGATCATCGGTGGGATGTTCGCACAAGCAATAGATGTGCTCCGTCCGTTCATCGTCACGGTCGTCCGGAAATTTGCTATACAGCCAATGTTCGAACCGCGCCTGGGACCAGCTCGTAGCCGATGGTGGAAGGAACACTAAGCGACCTTTGGCGACAGAACATGAGGGTCGTGCCCACGGGGCAACTAGGGCGCTCTCCTCCTGACGAGGATCGGGAGACCACACGATTGGGATGAGGTCTGAGCTATCGTCCTCGCTATCTGGCGCATCGAGTGCCCATGCACGAGTCGATGGGCCAGACAGTCGACGCTCCTTGTTTGTGTCGTGGCACAGAACCTTCTCTGAAGATCCAAACGGTTCCTCGTCCAGGATATCCAATATGATGCATCCCAGTCGCGATTGCACTTCTTCGGCGGGACTGCTGCTCAACGGCAACTCCAAAGAACCGTCGCCACGTCTAGTAGTGGGAAGACATCGGTATCTCAGCTGTGAAAAATTTTGCGGCTCTTACCTGCGTCGCTTGACGCTAGGACTGGGACTCAAGCGCAATGGTAAGCATACCCGGAATCAGCAGTAGAATCCTCATTCTCACCTAGGTTCCACATACTGCGGGTCTTCCTGGATCGGTCGCTTCATTTTTTCGAGGCTTGCGGTGAGAGAGAGAGAGAGAAAGGAAGGCACGGGCTTCGAGCTGTGGCATTTACAATTGATTGACACCAGCTTCGCGAATCAAATTGAGCGCTGCAGGCCGATGCCCCTAAACTGGTCAAAGCGTAAAACAATGATGCCCATTTAACGAACGTCGAATCTGCCGGGGTCACCTCGAACCAACGTTGCCGTACGTTTAGCCCTAAGCAAGACTCCCTCAAATCGCACAGGGGATACAAGTAGTCGATTATATCATACAGAGGTCAAGAAATCAATGCATAAGCCAAGGCTTGTTCGCTTGTATCCAGGTATCCAGTGTCTTCCAGAACGAAGCCACGATCGACTTGTCTACGTGCCGCCGTTGGGGATCGATCTGCGGAAGGAGGGATGAGCCACATCCAATGTATGCGTAGGTCGGAGAGCGTACCTTGAGTTCCGTAACGTTCCAATCCTTGATTTTGGGGTTCGGAGGGTCGTTGGACCATGACACGTAGATTCCTTTGACTGAGAAAGTAGGGTTAGCCGGGGCGAAGTAATCGAGTTGGGATTGCCTACCATGATGGAACAGCACTCTCGGCTCACTCCATTTATATGGCCTGAACTGCCACTGCTGCCCAGTCGTCATTACGCAGACCACACGATCCCATGAATCAGGGCCAAACTACAAAGGTGCACCACGGGTCAGTTTGGTCAAAGTGCGAGGGCGAGCAACACACGCACCTTGCTCAAGGCTTCAACACTATCCACGACGAAATACCGAGACTGCGTCTCGATTTCCTTGCCACTCGAGTCGATCACTGTCTTCTTCCTATACAAGGGAATCATGTCTTCAGGCTTTGGGTTGCCTTCTGCAGCCGAACGCGCTTTGGCTGCTTGCGATGTTTCGAATACCGATTCTTGCAAGAAACGTTTGACGTTGTGCATAGTGATGAGAGCGGTTGGTGAGGAAGATATGATGATTATGGGGAAGCTGTTCTTGGACCTCCGAGACAGACTCTTGCTGTCGGTCGTTGGCGCGGGGGTTGGTGCTGCTGCTGCACTACCGCTCGCCTTCAATTTCTTCACGCGTTCATGCCATGTTGCCTGCACACTTGAGAAGTTCTGCGCCAAAATTAAGCTTTATCTGCGAGACAATGGTTCACAATACGCACGTTGGGTTTGGTTCCTCTGAGCACCGTAATGCGATCCGCGAGCTCGATCTCATTCTCCTTGATACGCTTCACAACCTCCAGATCACTTGCGTCCGGTACATAGCGCCTCTTCACTGGAGATGCGCTTGCGCCAGTCGATGCAACAACTCCAGGTCTCTGCGAGGAGGTACCTGGCAATCCCGTCGCTGTCCGCGGTGGCGATCCTGGAGGTGTCCCAACGTCCCCGGTTGCACCTAGTCAGGGTTAGGCAACGTTCATAAACGATTTTCTGAGACTCGAGCTCACCTGGCAAGATCCTACCCCTCTTCTATGCCGCCTTTTGCCCTCTAGCCAGTCCACCACCTTCTTACGTTCCGTGATACTGACGAACCCAACCATCAACCCATTCTCTCGCGCCTGCTTCATGTACTCCGCACTGGCCGCATCCTTCAGCAGCCAAGCCAAGTATAATGCCTCTAGTGAATAGAAATCCGTTTCATTGGGTACCGTCGACGTCGACGCTGCAGGTTTCCTGAACCGCGTCGGTGTAGCCTTAGAAATAGCTACCGAACCGTTGAAAACGATGTGCGTCGCCTGTGACAATGACGGGCTCGCGTCTTCGGGCGAGGAAGACTTTGAGTAGGTTATCGGTGAGCGCGACCTGATAGCCTGTTGAAGGGTGGATAATGGGTCGGGGGTGGTCATGGTCGTCGTGGTCAGTGTTCAAGAAGCGCTTGACGTCGCCATCAATTGTGGCCGCACAGCGCTTCCGACTCCGCCTCCCGGTTTGCTCTTGANCTCCGCGTGTACTCCTCCCCTTCATGGCCTCAATATCGAATTTTGAGAATGCTCATAATTTCAAGATTGAAAGCTTAGCCATTCACAACTACTCGAACTTGTCAAAGAACGCCCATGAAGGTGAGCGTTTGTCGAGCCTCGTTTCAGCCACGTTCCCAAACTCACCTGTACGATCATAATGCATTGGGGGCTCTGCAGAAACGCTGCCGAGCGCTTTGACGCTCCCAAGTGTCATGCAGAAACGAGGTTCGCAGTTCATGAGGAGATTTTCAGCTGCATTGCCCGTGGAGAGCAGGATGCACTGCCCAAGTGACTTCAACATGCCCGCACGCCCCAGTTTTCTGCTTCTTAAGGTTGTCGCAGTGGAAGAATACTTGCCAGTTCAGCTCTGCAGCCTCTTCTGCTTGCAGAACGTCGAGTCGCTTCTATACGCTCGCTGCTTCGGATTCCCCCTGCTTCCGAACGGCACGCTCGTGTGCTTGTCGAGTGAAGGTGAAGGTCCGTCACCAGCGTTCAATTGGGATACACTTATAAATAATGCAGTTCAAAATAGAATTGGTGTCTACAATCTAAGGCGTCCTGAGGAACCGCTCGAGAAGAGAGAAAAGATTCGCTTGTGTTGACAAGTCTCCGTAACTAATTGGACGGGTCTTGGGATCGCATCGATCGCATCGACCGGGTGGAAACGCCGTCTGCATCCAGGCGCGTGCCTTTGACATCCCGCAAGTCTTCGTGCGAGGAAGGACTTGGC
>JANDKE010000845.1:0-19438 GCA_027627275.1 Coprinellus aureogranulatus | reverse complement strand
TTTGTTTATAAGCATCCCTTTGGTATCTCTCCTTTGCCTCCCCACCTCCATCTCTTCCCGTCCACTCCCTTGGCTCGTGGTCAGTCCGTCCGCCTGGCCATCCTCCTCGCTCTGAGCACCCCTATTTAATAGGCATCTGCAATATTGTATCGCCCCCGCAAGTACAACGCTCGCCCTTCATCTCTCCGGAAGCGTTCAATTCAAGCCCGCATGCACCTGGTCCTGGATATAATCGCTCTGGCCTTCCCAATGTGACAGTCTTCCCAAGTTAGGGCGGACTGAGCGGCGTATCGTTTTGGATCCTGGTGGGAAGTTGGTGGATCGGTGGAGACGGTACTTGTACCGTTAGGATATGGATTCAAGTGCGACTTTGGTCTTGAACCCGATGGGAGTTTCTGCAGGACACCAGGGTGCAGAGGAGAGTTTGAAGGCGTCCGAGAGTGGAAATATACCAGGGGGAGCGAATGGGAGGAGGTTTGGAGGAGTCAGAGAATGCTCTTACTATCAGCAGTGCTTAAGCTGGGGGTCAGGGAAGGAGGGGTGGGGGATGATACGGAACGATGGAGAACGATATGACTGGGGCGACCTTAGCCCGCTCTCGGGGCAACCTCAACGACAGGCTACAGCACTACACAAGCTCACAGGAGCGTCCAAGCCAACAACAGGGGAATGCACGGATTGGGACGTGGTCGGTCAGCGGTTAAGGAAAGGATTGTATATCTCTGACAATTCGCTAATGGTCAACCGTCGGGATGGAAGCGGGAACTGCATCACTGCAGCCTACCCTAAACCAGTCGGGGTGATCGTTGATGCCGCTGATGCGCCAGCAAATTGCGCTCAGTTCCCTTCCTCCACCATCACGTCCCTCAGCAATATTCGGCAGCTAGAACCAGGAGTATGGCGAAAGGTAATTCACTCAGCTTGCCATGGAAAGTCTATTTACGGATGTTGGATTTAGACACACCACACACCCCCGATGGTATGCAAACATCTCATTAATGAACCGAATCATCCTTGACACATCGCGACTGCAAAGGAAATGCACGGACGCCTTGGAAACACATGGTTGATGTTCCAGTGGAGGAGGTCGAATTGCGGGATGAGGCCGCTGTTGGTGCGTCGTGTTGAGCCTACCCACTATACAAACTACTGACTCCGTTTATAGCCACTGCAGTCAAGAAGCGTCAACTTCTCGGCGCGCCTGGGAAACTCCCCGAAGCCCAGGCCAGAGTGCAACCTCCGCGCGAGAAATTCATGTATTCCGAGGATGATTTCTGCCCTTGGCCAGCGGAATTCTTAGCGGGATTACCAACCTTGCTTGAACCGCCCCCCGCTGAGATCCCCGACAAGGGTACCGCGCTACCGCAATCGCCGGTGTGGAAATTGGTTCGAGATGGCCAGTTCACTAGCGGGTGGGTGTACGAAGCTCACTACTGCATTCGCACGCAATGGAATGTGGATCGTGACTTGCAGGCGCGCGTCACCTCTCCGGCGAGCGTGAAGCCTGTCTACGACGCTGCCACGGATAAGTACGAGCTCCTCCCGATTGCTGGGATGACTCATGCCAAGCCTGGCATACCCATGGTCTACAGAGTCACGATCAATGAAGCCGACGATGTCCAAGGGGCGCACACCTTCACCGTAGCCTGTTCCCAGACTCTCGACTCGCTGAAGCACTATCCAGACTTCCCAACCATCCTCAAGCTGTGTAACATTCTGGCGAAGCATATCTGGGGCACCGAGGATGTAACGTCAATTTCCGACCTGGACATGAAGCTCAATGACAGGACTGTCACTACACGGATTATCAACATCAAGGATGGCTCCTTTAGCCTTTCGATGACCGTCATGAAGGGCGAAGGTCAAGGTACTGTCCTCCCAGCATCCCAAACCGACACAAAAAGTGCTCGCGAGAAGATAACCGCCGTCCTTCGCCTCCTCAACGAGCTCGTGGCACTGGTTTTACCAAAGTGTATATCCCGGTTCGAATGGGAGATGATTCGCTGGCACACGCGCTTCAACAATGTCGTTCAGTTTGGGGATCATGTTATTGGGCCCACAAGCGTGCAGCTCAACTGCTCGTCCATCGGGAAGGAGCTTGCTGTGATTCTTGGGAAGCAAGGCTTTTGGCACCCCGATCCTAAGGACGACTTCAGTCGGTATACAGTATTCATTCTTTTCTTGAACGTGGGTGAATGTGCGTATTGTACCGGTTCTGCTTGCAATCAAATGGTTATTAATCCCAGAGCTAGACGGTGACCCTGGGGCGTTCTGCCTTTCTCGTGGAGGTGTTTATGTCCGGGAGCTCAACCAATGGGTTGTCTTTATCGTGTTCAAAGGGACAGATATGCATTCAGGACACACGCCTAGTGAGAGTCGAGCACGGTTTGAAGAGAGGATGAACGGGGAGTGGGACTACATCTGGCAGTTGGCAGGGGAGGGAAACCGTCGAGGACTAGTATGCTATCCAAGCGCAGAAGCGACTGAACGGAAGGCCGGAGTCAATTTCAGCCCTCCCACCTTCTTTGGAAACCTCGTACCCTCCCATCGGGACAATGCTCTCAATCTTATGCAACATGCTGCGACCGCAATGGGGGGCCCTGTGCCACATGCTCGATGGGTAGCACGGGAGATCGTCATGCAGTTTTGGAATAGCCTTCAGCTCGCCAATCTTGATATGGCGATCGACATCAACGACTTGATGGAATCCCTCAGCACCGTAATAAACGGCAAGAAAATTGACATGGGCTCTCTCCCATACCACCCTATCAATGACCGAGAGCAGATACAAGAGTACATGGGTTACTGGGCCTTCTATTACGACATCTGCGAGAAGATGGCCATCCACAACGTGCGCTCGCGTTACAAAGCACTTGACAAGGCGCGGAGGGAAGACCCCAGTACGAAGGCATTGGGCCAAGCTTTCCGAATGGCAGGCAACACACGCCGCGAAATGGAGGGAAGTATTGAAGGCGTTGATCTCGACTCAATTGAGGTAGAGCAGTATGTGGATAGAAAGGAGGTTGTTGGGAGCGACATGCAGGCTGAGGTTCGTCACACTGTTTCGCTTAGTTGCGTCATTCTGACATCTTTATTTAGGTCTATTTCACGCTGAAGCTCAAAGGTAGAGACAATCCCATTGACATCCCACGTTCTCTGTAAGTCTGCTTACGAATGAGTCCTCTTACGCAACTTATCATTCTTTTCAGCCTGAAGGCAAGGGGAGATCTCTACAAACGTATCAAGAACATGCTTCCGAAACCTGTCGAGATTACCAACGGCAAGTCACATAGCGAGTATGATTATCTCTTCCACACTGATTAGGACATTTCGTTGTGATCCAGCTCAACGACTGCAGTCGCCGTCTCTGCCCACCTGTACCTCCCGACTGCCTCAACTTTCGCGACAACCGCGCTCACCAGTGTCAGAACTAGAGCACACTCCAGAACTACGACAGCCGCCGCAGCCACAACAACCACTCCAACGGTCCCCACAGCCCCAGCCGTCCCATCCACATTTGCCTCAGCCCCAGCTGTCACCTCAACCACCTGATCCATCTGAGCCATCCCAGGCATCGCCGCCCAACAGCACAAGTGCTGAAGGGAGTCGCACCACGCTAACGGCAGATTGTGGCGCTCACAAGCCGACTTCACGGAAGCGTGCACGCTCTGCTTCGGTAGGGGAATCCAAGTCCCCGCCGGCTAAGCGGAAGTCAACTCAATCCAAGTCTCCACAAGGCCAGCGCCATGACTTAGGACCCACACGACGGTCTACCTCCCGTACCCACGCGCGGAAGCAAAATACAAGGAATTCGGCTCTCCCAGCCTGTGCATCCGGTGAGACAGCAAGGGATAGCGGAGACATTGAGATGGCAGGTGGGCAGGAGCGTTGTGGGGAACCCGATGACGGGTTCATTGAAAAAGGATCCTATGTCGTGAAGAGGATATTGAATCATCGAGTGGACATGAATACGGTAAGCGAGTCTACACAGCGTACGCAAATCTGCTAACGCAACTTGTTACAGGGTGAAGTCGAATACGAAGTCGAGTGGCAAGATTACGATGAACCGGAATGGCTCGCTATTCCAAACCTCGTGTACGTCTCCATGTTCTCCATACCGGTACGCCATTGACCGGACAAATAGCGGAAGCATGGAATTGGTTGCTGAGTACCGTGCGGAGAGGATGGCAAATCCAGTGGACGCCACTGACAGTATGTATTTGCTAGGCCACTACAGACTCTTTTCTGACCCCTCTTACAGTGGAACGGATGAGATATTCCCAGTTCCTGTTCGATGGGACACAGTACGATATCTCCAAATCCGATAAACTATGGCTGGGCCTATCCCCTGCACATCTGATGTCGGAGAACGAGGACCTCATGGCCCTGACGCTTGACCGTACACTGACTGCCAAGAAGCTCAAGGACATCTCGGTCTACAAAGCTTTCGGCAGCTTCCTTGAAAATGGTTCGAAGCATGCGCTGCTCCACGACCTCATGTTCATGGCACCTGAAAATGCGAAGCTTCACACCGGTCTCTCCCAACTGCAACACGCGATCACTGCCAGTCAACACAGTGAAGGGATTTTCCTCGAGCTCACGCACTTCACCATCGCGGCGCAAGCATCGCAGTGGCAACTTGGCCGTTCGTTGGTTTTCATGTATCGTTGGGCGTCTGAGTTCCAGCCCACGTGGCTACGCCAGATCAAGATACAGTTTGCTGAGAATGGATATCAGCAACTACTTGGGTCTTCGGACGAAGTTAGGCCGTTAGCAGACATATTCAGACACACCTTATGGTCAGTTTGGACTTTTGTTCATAAGACAAGCAAGCGGCGAAAAATCGTGCCTCCACCTCCACACAAATTTGGACCATCACCCTCGGACGTAGATGAGCTGCCCGATACGCTCTACGGCCTGCGCAAGACCGGCGCCCCGCTGTCTCTGAGGCAGTCTCGCCATCGGAAGCACATCAATCAGTCCCGCTTTTTGCAACAGGAGGAGGGTGATTACAGCCTCTACTACGACACTGCGGAGATGGTTGTAGGCTCCATCATTCAGTACGAGCTCATTGCGCCAAACCTCAGGCAAATGGACAAGCGACTCAGCAACACTCGGCATAAGAAAAACGAGGATTTGGATCATGTGTGGGAGCGCACCATCACGAGGGGCGCCATCCTCTACGCAACGTCTTGTGCACTTGGAACGGACGCCATCTTTGCGTCTAGGCTAGCCTTCGAAGCGCTCACCTCCCCGTCATTCCTCAATAACGACGCTATTCGAAACTCAAAGAACTACCTTTATCATATCTCAAAGGATGGCGTTATCGCTGCCCTGGCCGATTGGCTAAAGGCAAGGGTAGATCCAGAGACCGCCAAATGCGCCATGACGCTTGGAACGACACTCCACCAGTTCATTCGGGACTCCTACGATGGTAGCGACAAGCTGGCTTCTGCTGCCTCAAAGCCCTCCGATGGCCGCAAATGCCTGTTTGGGCCGGTGTCACAGGAGGAACTCATCCCAGGCAATGGTCATAACGCCGATTATTCGACGATGGGCCTCATCCTTCGGGAAACGCTCAATGACCTGAACGGCATGCCTGCAGCTCAGGAGGCGGTATATCGCGTTCTCAAGGGCCAGCATTCATTGCTTGCATCCACCATACGGTATAATCCCGATCATACCAATCCTGTCCGTCACAACAACGTCTCTGCATCCTTGTTCAAGATCCACATCACCCCATGCCAACTTACCACCCGCTCCGGCTTGGCTTGTGCTATCGCCTGGCATGTCACTGGTCAAGGATATCACACCCAGCGTTGGCTGAGCTCCATCTCCAGTTTCTACAGTCAAACATCAGCTGAGCTATTGATCAAGTTTGAGCGAGCGGATGACCACAACGAACGGCTTCAATCGATGTCAGGGGCAAGGAAGGACGACATCTTAAGAAGTTCTGACCCCCGCATATATGGGCAAGCCAGCAACTACTTGGGATTGACGCCAACGCGGACAGGGGAAAATGGGCAAAAGGAGAAGATGTCACCTTTAGAGCGCCTTGACCAGTGCTTTCGTGAGGATATAGAGGCTTGCTGGACTAATTGGTTGGGAGAGATGTACGGGCAAGATCCTGAGACGTGGAAGGGTAAACGGAAGTCTTGGACGGAAACATGGGATATGATAGTGGGATTGAGAATCCCGGGTTTGGGGGGAGGCTTAGCAGCACTCCAGCTCACTAACACGCTCTCTCTGAGCAAGGTGGCAGAAATGCCTACAATCCAAGAAATTGCCGACTGGGTCTGGCGCAATCCCAACAAAGGCGCTTTCAAGGGCTTGCAGATGTTAGGATTCGATCTCCCCAACACAAACGCAGTCCGATACGCATTCAAAGCCATCGAGAATCACCTTCGGCAGTTTCTATCGAAGGAAGACCAGATACTACTTCAACTGGGGCCGATGTTCATCGAGCATCTTCTGTGCAAAGTTGCAAGGTACAAGACTCGACTGGAGAAAGAGGGTCAGACTGAAGAAGGGAAGAAATTATTCCTGACTTTAGCGAAACAAGCACTAGAGGCTACCAGGAACGCACCCTGGCTAAAGGTCAACACGCGCAAGGACCCCATTGCCTTTCCCTTTCCCCTTACTTCGGATCCCAGTCATGTTGCCGACGCTATTGAATCTTGCCACAGCCACACCACTGGTAGGCCAGCAAATTCTATCTGGGTTGATTCGTACTCATCTGAGGCAGGAATGAGCACCTTGCAAGAGCTAGCGCACTGTGCGTCCGATGCTCCTAGAGCTGAGAATCAAGAGGTCGATAATACGCTAAATAAAGATGAGCTAGAGGAGGATCTTGAGGAGGAAGTGGAAGAATTTGATATTGAAGGGCGGTAGACATACACCTTGGCGCTTGCCGGACTTGTCAGGGTTTGGTCTGGTTCATACGAGGTATCTTCCACAATTTGGTTCCCTCTCTTCTCATATACTGCTCAATTGACCTGGGCTCAACGTTCTGAACTCCACTGGCAGTAGGCACGCTCAACCGAACTTTGAGCGTTAACGGCAGTGTAAATTACATAATGCTCGGATCAGTATGTTCAGAATGCGGGGACACGGCCCCCACATACAAACCACGACCGACCAACACACATATCTCAGTCTTCTCATCTCACAGCGCCATTCCGCCCTTGGACCGTTTCTGGGGCTTGTCTGTATCTCGGCGTTCCTCCCTCCTCTCAGCGACCCTGATCTGTCATCTGGAGTTAGGTTGCACTTCGCGTCGGCCCCTCAAGCCTATCGGACCTGTTTCTGCAGGAAGTCGTCGAAGTTATACTTCCTTCCCTGTCTGTATCCCCGAAGAAGTCTCTATGGGTCTCACCTCAAGACTGCAGAGCGTGTGCATGATTGGCAACGGATTAGAAGCCGAAGTGGGGAATGATTGATCAAGGCAGGAGGGCAGGGGAGCAAGCGTGGATTTCGGTGAGCAATCCGTTAAACTTGTGACCTAACTTCATTACTTACTGTCTCAAGTCAATTGGATATGACTGACGCACATACTACCTCCCCCGCCTGGCAGCGTACGCTGACCCGCAGGCAACAATCCATGAATACGCTCTTGTGCACTCCACACGCACTGCGTAACTTCCAGCCTTCCCTCTGCAGCTTGCTGTCGCACCAGCTACGCATGCATAACTCCCAACGGAGCCGGCTGCAATCGCAACATTCTCCCCAGTGTCAACGAGTGTGCATGCTCAGGCAGAGGCACCGACCCCTCGACATCCGCCTCTCCGACATCGACGATCGCTCAAATGTTTTCCCAACCTCTGCAACCCTCTTCACCCGCCAAATATGAGCACAATTGCTTCCCCCCTCGCTGAGCAAGCACACCTCATGCGTCCTTACCTCTTCCTTGATCGCCGCAACTATCCAACAAGAACCCGGGCCCCGACGCAGAGGTTGAAAGCGCATCGTTGTTCCTCCCCACCTCCACGCAATGCCCTTTCACACAACAGGGTGGATTTTGTGTGGGCTTGGGTCGGGGATTGGTCTCCCGTGAGGTTACACCGAGTTCATTAGAATTTCCATCGCTGCCCCAACCATCCGAGTGGCACATTCTCAAGCCATCTCTCTTATTCAACGAACACCAGACACCCATGGTCCCTAAACGCGACGGTAACAACCCTGGCCCAACTCCGGGTGCAAGGCCTAATCGCAGCAACGCCATTGCCGTTGCGAGTGTGATCGAGGACCGCCCCAAGACGAGGACACGCGTCCGGCTCATAGCTTCTTGGCAAGGTCTTGCCTATTGCAGCAAACACCTTCGGACCTAGCGAGCTTTCACAAGCCCCGTATCTCCTCCCACCGTTCAACCTTCAACTACGCCAACGTTGGCTATAGTATTCATTGGTCATCCGCCTCTAGGATCCGCAACCACATGGGATAAGGAGGCGCCCGGCAAATGCAAGGGGAGGGCCGGGTGTCTGCCCCATTGCTGGTTGTCATGGCACCCCAGACCTGGCAGACAAAAGTCTTTCTTTGGCCCAAGGGCTTGCGTTCAAGGCCAGTTGAAAGCTCCATAGAAGCCTAGTTTCTCAGTCTGCCGCTCTGCTACCTCTTGGGGTCCAGTGTTGGCCAAGCCTGTTCGAAGGGTGAGATGTGTGGTAATATTCAAAAGCATGCTAATCGTGAGTCGGTTTCATCTATCCCTTTGATATCGCCTGATGTTGGCCAGTGCTCCGTGGATGGGGATCCGTATACACAGGAGTTTGAGAATGCAGAAGATGCAGAAAGGCTATGGGCTGAATAAGGAGTGCCAGAGCAAAGTGGAGAGCTAGGGACAAGGATAGGTATAGCATGTGGAATGGAGACGACGATGGGCCCGAGCAAAGCAGAACAATTCGAACCAATGTGGTAAACACTACGAGTCAGGCCAACGGTATGTGCTACGCAATCGCGCCGCCTGGCCATAACCACCTGGAGACTGTCCCGTTCTTATTTGCTCTTGAAGACGGTCTATCTCGGCTTCAGCCTCGGCAAACAGTTCATAGTACCTCGTTGCGTCATCCTGTTTGTGCTTCATGCGAGTCTCTAATCCGCGCACTTGCTCATCGACATCTTGTTTCTCTTGTTTCGCTGTTTGCAGCTGAGCTTGCAGGCTGTTCACCACTGTCGTTAGATTCTGGATCTTGGTTTTAAGCTTCAAGATCTTCCGCTCTAATTTCTCCTTCTGTGCCCTCTGGTCCTCCGCAGTGGCTTTATCTGATTCCAGGAATTTCCAGTGCTCTGCCGCCTCCGGTGTTTCAACCAACCCAAATCGGTGAGCATCTCGGCGTAGTTGCCTCTGAGCTCGAGCTGTAGGCCCAGCATCCTTATCTACCGCCGAACTGGTGAGTGGAACTCGTGGTGCGTGGAGAATATGCAATTCACTCAGCGCGTGGTGAACAGGCCCAGCACCAGCAGGGGCGTTGTTCTCGTCCTGTGCTAGCAAGTTGGCTTGGCGCTGGCCTCCAGTAGAGCTCGGTTGGTTGGTCAAGCCTGCTTTCGCGCGAGATCTGGTTGCGGTAGCCTTGGGCATTGTAGTATACGGTTGGAGTTTGGCAGGAGGATGTGTAGTCCGAGTGTAGGCTGACGGTGTGTTGGGGGTGTCACACAAGCTTGTGTCCCATTTATTGGCTTGGACTTTCACACCTTTCTATTTTCACATTTGGATGCTCTAAACGGCGGCAGATGTTACTAATCAAAGCCTAGGATGGTTGCAGATTCTTGTATTGAAGCTGTACACCTCGCCGGTACGGTTGTTCCTCTGTGCACATATGCTGTTGAATTGCTAGTTGCAAAACAATGTGAGTGGCTGTTCATAGCTCAAAGGTGTATTGACTGACCCGTGCCCCAATGTTGCGCCATTCTAGCACAGCAGAGCGGGTTTACACGATTTACGCGATGGCGGGAAGCAAGGGCGGTGCGCCGCTGCCGTTTTGAGGTACTGCATTCCACCGCCCGCAGATGCTCCCCCTTTCTTTTTCCACTTGACTGCTGTGCACTGCTCAGTGCCATATCCAGTGGAGGATATTCTATGCAAGTACGCGCAGATGAGCAATATATACATATTACCAAGCGGCGATTTTGTTGCAATTCCTATTGAAGTTCTTGGCGACAAGCTACCGAGTCCCCCCAGCCATTCTCCCAATCCCCGGTTATACCCCTTCGTGCGTACGGCCTTACAATGTCCTGTCAGCCTCCTCTAGTGTATCTCTGCGGCGCATGTAGTGCCAGCTTTGTTGACGCTAATCGCCTGCAATACCACCAGAGGCTCTACTGCCCAACAAAGGGTCGGAAATTATACAATTCTCTTGTGGAAATGCAAGCTGCGGAGCGACTTGGTGCTGCTCAGAAAAAGTTGAAGACATCAGCTGCATCTTTTCTCCCTGTTACTCTGCGCTCCACAGATCCCTGCGATCGGCCAAGAAAGGTGCGTGTTGTGCCCTCAGTTGATAACCACCTCTGACGCAATCTGAAGATTCCAGACTCTGTTAGATGGCCTGCACAGGGAAGTACAATGCCCATGACCAACGACAACTCCTATCCGAGCACTGTCAATGCTCCGATAGTGCTGGGCCAGCCCGAAGCAGCACCTGTGGAGATGAGTGCCAGCTCTATCGACGGCCCAGTTTCGTCCAGGACCCGGAACGCATCTCGAAACCTGCTTCCTGTCCGTGATATTCATCCAGAACCGCTTCTCGAGAATAGTGTTGTCGCCTTTGCTCCGGCCAGTACGTCAATTATACCCTCTTGCTGTCCCGCACCATAGACTCATCGCTTCGCTTGCCAGACAATATCTATTCGAGGCATATGGCGTTACGTCCACCTGCCAAAAAACTTATGTATCGCGATGGACCTGACAACAGATTTGCCCTTCGCCGACGCTACTATGCTAAATCGCTACCCAAACATGATCCAGAGGAGCATCTTGAACTTCAGGATCTTTATGATTTGAAGTATCATACAAACGACGTTGTCAAACGCTCCCCGCTCGGGCCCTTTCCCAACCTTTCCAGTTTTGAACTCGGAGAGTGGTACATCAACATGGGGTCACAACTTTCGGTCAGAGGTCTTCAGGAGCTTGTCGATCTCATGCAGTCTCCTGGCTTCTCTGAGGATGTAGCACAGGCAAACTGGCCAACAATTTTCCACCGACTTGGAGCCAATAAAGAGGAGCTCACACAACATGAAGATGCAGGGGAAGAGTGGATCGACGACGATGGCTGGAACAAATCACCGATAGTCATGCCTGTTCCGGTTAAGGGCATAACCGAAGATAGAGTGGTAGGGACCTTATACCACCGGAATATCGTCTCTATCATCCGAGAGAAGATTGAAAGGGGCCCGGATGCGCATTTGTTTCACTATGAACCTTTCGAGCTCCTGTGGCAGCCAGATCCAACCACTCCCCCCTCCCGCGTTCACTCGGAACTGTACAACTCTGACGCCTTCCTCAAGGCTCACCGTGACCTTCAAGACAGTCCCAAGCCCGTCGATTGCAACCGTCCCCGGGTGGTTGTGGGATTGATGTTTTGGTCAGACGCAACCCATGTGACTTCGTTCTCTGACCACAAGCTTTGGCCTTGCTATATGGGCTTTGCAAATGAATCGAAGTATCGAAGAGGCAAGCCAACGTCGGAACTCCTTCACCACATCGCATACTTTGATAGCGTGAGTTAACCAAATTCTTCTTTGGTGGAAACCACAGAACTCACAATACTTTCCTCTTAGCTTTCAGGTACATTCAAAGACTATGTTATCAAGAGGGGCGATGGAAGGCTTCCCCCAGATCCGTTTATGTCGCACTGCAAAAATGAGATGATGCACTCGCAATGGCGTATCATGCTTGATGAAGAACTCCTCGATGCTATCCTCAACGGCCTTGTTATCAAGTGCCAAGATGGTATAGAGAGAAGGTTCTACATCCGAATATTCACCTATTCCGCCGACTATCCGGAACGGTACGCACCTTTAACCGTCTACTCAAAGTTGCCACCATCTAAAGATTACTTCCGGCGGGTAGAGTGATGATTGCCACTATCAGGCAGCGAGGAGATTGCCCTTGTACGCGCTGCTTAATCAAAATGACTGAAGCCGACCAGATGGGGACCCCGGAGGATATGCTCCGCCGAGAGAAGACGGCCAGGAAAGATGACGATTCTAGGCGTGCTTTGGTCAAGCAGGCTAGAGCAATGATAATTCCTGAGGATCAAACCAAGGGGGTTGCAATTGACAAACGATCATGTAGAGGCGCTGCTCAAGCCACAGTCACTGAACCCTGTGCTGGTGCGTCGTTGTTCCTGCATCCATGTAATTGCGGGAATTATGGATGAATTAGGTTGCTCACTTCCTGACAGAATGCATTCAGTCAAGTTTCAGACGCTGACAGCAACTTCGATATCTTTTCTACCCTTACTGTTGATCTCTTGCACGAGTTTGAGATCGGCGTGTGGAAGGGTTTGTTCATCCACATTCTGAGGATTGTCGATGCGTGCGGACCTGCGGGTGTGCTCCTCCACGAGTTAGATAGGAGGCAAGATTTGAACTTGTCCGGCGTCGTATGCTCGAGTTGTATCTAACTGAATTCAAGGTACCGACTTGTGCCGAACTTTGGGAACTCCATCCGCCGTTTTTCATCGAGCGTGTCCAAGATGACAAGGAAGACTGCGCGAGACTTTGAGGACTTGTTACAGGTGCTTTTTCTCTACACTACGCATACCATCGCGTCACTAACCTGTGCTAATTTAGTGCGCGCTCCCTGTATTTGATGGTTTATTCCCCGACCCTTTGATTCAACAATCTGTTATCGCAATCATTGCTGTCTGTGCTAAATGGCATGCCCTTGCAAAATTGCGCATGCACACTGATGAAACGCTCCACCTGTTAGAAGAAACCACGTTCCAACTCGGAAACGAGTTCCGACACTTCGCATACAATATTTGCTCGCGAATTCCCACAAAAGAGTTAGCAGTTGTCAACAAGTTGGCGCGACTACGCAAGGAAGCAAAAAGCTGCGGAGGCTGCAGCTAAGAAAGCAGTTGCTGCGGCTAAGAAGGCAGAGGCTGATGCAAAGAAGGCCCATGCTAAGGCGGAGGCAGAGGCTCGGAAGGTGGAGGAAAACGCAAAGAAGGCTAAAGAGAGGGCGGAGGCAGATGCAAGAAAGGCTCAAGAACAGGCAGAAGCAGACGCTAAACAGGCTCAAGCAAAGGCAAAAGCAGATGCGAAAAGGGCTCAAGCAAAAGCGGCAGCAGATGCCAGAAAGGCTCAAGCTCAAGCGAAAAGAGCTCAGGCTCAGGCAGCCAAGGAGGCAGCAACAGCTATCCGGAGGAGCACACAGGCAAGGAAAGGTTCAAATTTGGTGACAACAAGACCCACTACCCGGAGTTCTACAAGAAAAGCACTGGAAGAAGCACCAGCGGCCGAGTCCACAGGTGAAGAGACCAGCAACAATGGGAGAGGGAAGTCTGAGGTGGACAATCTCGACACAAGAGGCGAGAACATTGTGGGTGTCGTATATCACATTGGGTGGTTCGCTGTTGAGCTGACTTCCCTCGTCAACTGTGAATCTCCCAGAATACCCCACCACCACCTTTCGAAGGGGAGTTGGCCCTGGGGATGCAGTCCGGTCCTGAACCTTCAAGCTCAAACGAAGAAGCAGCATCAGATATTGCTTCCTGTGGTGCACTCCCCAAACATGCAGCAGGAGCGCTATTCTGCATGACTACACACGTAAGTTCTGTTCTTTCCAATTGCGTAATTCTACCTGCTCAAGTTTGTCTAGTCCGACTCAGACCGCCCCTCAGCTTATGATGATCCCGAGGATCTAGAGGCTTTGTCTGTACGTATGACCTGTTCTATATGTTCACTCATGCCCTAACCAAGTGAACGTCCTCCTTAGGGACAGGGCTCTGGTGAGACTGGGGGAAGTGTCGCTTCGGCGGGAAGTATTGAAGAGCCAGTCCCTTTGGCCAGTGCTTCCCCAGATGAAGCGCATGACCAGAGATTGAACTCGAAGACTAGCAAGAGAAAGGCCATAAAAATCGCCATTGGTACCCCCAAGTTCCATTTCCTTGGTGATTATGTTAAGACCATCCGCACTTTTGGCACAACGGACAACTATTCAACGGAATTAGTGAGTTTCCAATCTACCGATACAACTTAAATGACTACTGACCCGTTCAACCACCTAAAGGGTGAACTTCACCATCGGTCTCCGAAGAGGTGGTATCGACGGTCCTCCAAGAGGAATTTCCGACCTGAAGTGCTGCGCCATGAACGGAAGGTTGTTCGCATGCGCAAATTGCGCCAGCGACTTGAGAGCTTGCGGAAGGCCTGCACAAAAGAGATCGAAGAACAGAAAGCGGCAGCCAGAATGGCGGACATTCACCACTACATCGCTCAAGACCAGAATGCAGCGGTCCCTCTAACTCGCTTTACGCTAGATCCTGAATGCACTGAAGGGGAAGCTATGTCAGACTCTCAGCACGACCCACTGGGAAAGGTCCAGCCACATTGTCTTGTGCGCACTATCCATACTAATGATCTCCTTGTAGATCTTCGTGCCGCAGCTTCTCGAGCACATCCTTCCAAGAGTCATTTCTCATGCCATCCAGAAGCAAAAGGAACGGTTGGCTCAAGAGGGCTCTGACTTCCCTGAGGGTCGCAATGCTACAGTTTTCGACTCAACGTATCTCTCCTTCAGGGGCAACAGAATTTACTCCCACAAGATCATGCGCCTCAAATACACAACGTACGATGTGCGGAGGCGGGAGGATGTCCTACACGTTGATTCCGATGTCTGCAATGTCATGCTGCCCAATCCTTCCTTCATCCATAGCCCGAACGAGCCGCCCTACCTATATGCACGTCTACTCGGGATATACCATGGTAACGTGGCATACATGGGGGAGATTGCACCAGGGGTGCGATACCTAACTCACTCAAGATTCGAATTCCTCTGGGTGCGGTGGTATTCTCCCTCCACATCGGAGAATGGTATGCCACTTGAGTGCATTACCCTTCAGCCTCTGGACTCACCGGACGCGACATCCTTCATCGATCCACATACGGTCTTGCGTGCAGCCCATATCATACCGCGATTTCATTCTAAAAAGGTCTATCCTACCGACCACGGGACATCGGAGATGGGGAGAGATCGCTTCGACTGGAATCAGTACTATGTCAATAGGTCAGTAATATGTCCGATGCGCTATATATCTACGTGGGGCTAACCTGATAGTCATGGTGCAGATACGCAGACCGCGACATGCTCATGCGCTTTCACATTGGAATGGGGGTTGGGCATATTGGGGTCTGGCCAAATCCCCTCAAGAGATCCGTTCTGAGCCTTTCGCAAACGATGATGGTCCCAACAGGCTCTGTGGGCAATACTGTTGCTCTTTCGCATCCTGCCGCACTCTCTGCTTCGAGTACAATGGAAGTAGTGGGAGGGAACTCTGATTTGATTGCAGATCTTGACTGCGACCCACGACAGGGAATGGATGAGGCAGATGATGAGGACGAGGAGTATCAACTAGACAGTGACATGGAGGTTGACGAAGTTGCTGTTGCAGACTACGATCATCGGGTTTCTATGTTCGGATTCGAAGACTAGGAATTGTATAGATTGGATGTAGCTCATCGGTGGTAGTGTATGCCATGTCGAGTGTTGGCGGGATGCAGGAGGCGTGCCAAGAGCTGAAGCTGGTAAGCCTTCTAATCCATGTGTCAGGGAGCGTATTTACTGGCTGCATTCCTACTCATTTGGTGGATGGAATCACCACTTCCCTATGTGTGACGGAATGAGCGCTCCAGCGTTGAGCCGAACAAAAAGACAAGTACACTTGGTGGATGAGGGCGAAAAAAATCTGACTACTGCTGCCAGATCTGCCAGGCTGACGTACCTGACGTACCTGGCATATTTGGCACAAATTGTCACAGCTCGTCAGAATGGTAGTCATGATAAGCCTGAGCATTGCAGGTATGCGACGGCAATTGCATCGCAGAATGATTTCCCTGATGGCGCTGATCTACGCTTGTCAGGAGGACATCATTTCCCCGATGTTATAGCCCCTATCCCGTATGGATCAAGCGCCCTAACGCGAACCGTCACAGTTCTTGATTAGCTTCGTCGCCCAAGTGTAAGTCCATTCGTGAGTCGATTAGTGTCAGATGCACATCCTGACCCCGACTTTGAAGATTCTTCGCTACGAGGATCTGGATCTGTTAGTCCAATATTCTATAGAACGGAGAACCATGCTGATGAATGGCACTTAAAGTGACGAAGCGGGTCGTGAGACGCACTCGCTTTGCGATCATCCCTGTCGTAAGCTGCGAAGACTCCGCCTCGAACGTAGTCTCTAACTTTGTGGCTTCAAGCTCGCATTCGCTCTCCTTCAATTCGGTAGGATCTACCACTTCATTGCTCTACTTTGCTCATCTCCACTCGCTTTTTAGCTTCCGGAACCGGTGCGTATCTCGATACATGTGTAGAATACGAGACCTGTGCTAACCAAAGCTCCTCGAATGTTTGAGGATAGCTGTAGTGTACATCGAGTGAGTCCAGTAGAAAGCGGCACAGAAACAATGAACTCAATAGGCACTCCCTTTAGGGCGTCGAGCGCGACCGTCGCCGAAATGACCGCCGACGATTATTGGCTCACGGTACGTCATTCCCAGCCCCCTGTTTTCAACAGAGAAATGCAACTGAAGCAATTCCTAACATTCCAGAGACTCACCGGAGTGCAAGGCACCGCATCGGCAATCTGCGATATTATCATCACAGTCACTTTGTGCTACTTGTACCACGCACACAGCTCAGTTTCCCGAAAGTAGGGTTTGCCTCATCGAGCTCAGAGGCATTTATCATTGACCCTCCCGTCCTCAGGGTCGATTCTATCGTTGATAGGATTGTGATATACGCCATCAACCGTGCAGCGGCTACGAGGTGAGATCCGTTAGCAGCCTCATTGTAATTTCGCTAATCTAACACTTCAACCAGCCTCTGTGCCATCCTGAGTGTCCTAACAGTACGTCGAGACTCTTGCAAGATATCAAGCGAGGTGCTCAGACTCCGATGTTAGTACTTCCTTCTGAGCGGTACATACTACTTGTAAGCCACTCGGATGCACCTCAACGGCGTTCGGACACTGATTTCACACTTCAGCATCGTCCCGACTTTGATGACTGGCCAGCGTAAGTACAAGATCTTGTATTACACTTGAAGGGTGCTTACCTACGTTGCTAGTCTATGTCATTTCGGTGGTCAGCGTGTAAGTGTCCTTGTGAGATAGCTCCCGAGACAGGCTTTACTGTATTTCTCTAGGTTGACCTCGCGTGAATCGCTGAGAGATGAGCTCGCTCCGACTGACCACCGCTCGGATGAGGAGGGCGCTAGTGTTACCAGGCTCGGGGAAAAGGTAGTGTCATACCAATGCGCGTCATTTGATTCACTGATAGAGTACCCCAATAGATCTACCCCACATCGGAGAAGAGCACCTGAGCGAACAGGGAGGATGTGCTTGAATGACTTCTAGGATTCTTATGCCCTGAGCCTCATCCGGAAGTCCGATGACTTCAGGCTCACCTCGATGTCCTTTCTTACTCTGTACCAACATCTTCACCACTTTCTCAATGTAATAATTACGTCGAAGGACTCCTGGGTCTTCAGGTGCGCATGTGTGCCGTCGGCTGCATGTGCTCGGCTTCCCGAATTCGACTCCCGATGATGCCGATCCCGAGGTTTTCGCGATCACGCCACCTTTCTCATCCCGACCTCCACCATGTTCTTCCCTGCCTTGCCCATGCCTTCTCGTCTACGGGTGCACTTGGTTGAAAAGCCTCATTGCATTCTTCTGGGCGCCCGAATCTTAGAAGGACGGAATCCACGGAGTCGGAATTCGCAATCGTTCCCTCCGTCGTGACGCTCGCCCAGTTGTCCACAGGCTCTGCGTTCACCAAATTCCGACTGCTATCCGGGTGCTTACTAGTAGTCTCTGTGGAGCTGGCTTTCGACACGAGCTTTTGACTTCTGCGTCCTTTCTAGTGATAGTATGATACTCTAGGTTCCGAGCTCTCAGTGGTGGTGGTGACGAAGTGATCGATTCGCGATGGCCTTCCGTCGTTGTTCTGGTTCTTCACACAATCTTTGAATGGCGGTCCGTATCCACCCACCCTCGGGAATCTAAAGCTTCTCACCTCCTCCCCACGTTTCTTATACAAAACTTCAAGAAGCGTCTACCCCACGTCACGCGAGCGAGAAGTTGATCCTCGTCCATTCAATTACAGCCTTCTCCAGCTCTAACTCGCCGTGCCTGTGAAACACTCTCGGCCGCCTCCTCTTGAACGGTTCAGCCTCGGAAGGCGATCTTCGTACCCACCCATCACAAGGCTCACAATTCAAACTTTTACATGACGGGCCACTGCGATCCGGGACAGCAACCCCACTCATGCGTGCCTGCTTCGGTGCAAATCCGGTTGAAGATCGGCATACGTCGTGCGCCAAGATATAAAATGAGGAGTGGGTGTTGGCGATGGACGATAGCCTTGTCGTTGCTGGGAACATGAAAGCTGTTGTATTGTCTTCGGTGCTCGTAGCATCCGTGTCTTTGGTCAGCGCGCAGACCCAGGCTGGCGCATACGGTACGTCTTTCCATCTTCCCTCATGTGTTATCATGAACTGACCAAGACTCTTCAATACCTGGTGTATAGCCCAGTGCGGTGGGCAAGGTTGGACGGGTGCCACATCGTGTGTCTCCGGGTACACTTGCACCAAGGCCAACGACTGGTACTCTCAATGCCTTCCCGGCGCCGCTGCACCGACGTCCGCCACCCAAACCACTCCCACACAACCCTCCACCCCTACTAGTACCGTCCCCTCTGCACCCCAACCGACGTCAGGTGGCAAGGACCTTCCGTTCGGGACTCTCGTTACTGGGTGCACAGTCCCCAATACTATCGCGATTACCTTCGATGACGGACCGTATACGTGGACGTCGGGCTTGATCGACTCGTTGAACTCGGCTAATGTTAGCGCTACGTTCTTCGTTGTTGGGTCTATGTACGGGTGCATCTATAACTACGCTGACGTTATCAAGAAGTACGCACTCCGTAACGGCCTCGCAGATACTTTCGTGCGGTGCTAACGTCTCTTTCTTCCCTCAGGGCATACAGCAGTGGCCACCAAATCGCGTCTCATACTTGGAGTCACAAGGACCTGACTGGCCAGGGTGCTTCTGGCATTCAGACTGAAGTTCAGCGCCTCGAAACCGCTTTGAAGAAGATTCTGGGTATCAAGCCTAAATGGCTCCGCCCTCCGTACGGTGGTCAGAACTCCAACGTTCTCAATACGCTCAAGGGCTTCAACTACAAGGTCGTGACATGGAACTTGGATTCTCAGGACTGG